>APFE031300734.1:0-24014 GCA_000404065.3 Pinus taeda
AATACTTGGTGGTTGAGAGGGAGTGTATATTACCTCTCAACATGTAGAGCCAGAAGAAGTCTCAGATGATTGTGGATGAGCCACGATTGGTGCAACAACTTCAGGAGGTTGTGGAGAAACCACAATAGGGGAATTTGAATGGAGATTGAGTAGAGACATCTACACATGTAGAGACCTCCAGTAGGGGGAAACTTCAAGCCAGGTGGGCTAAGGGATCACATGCAGCCATACATCCTAGTAGGATGTGGGGTGATATAGAGTGATCTTCCCAAGGAGGAGGGGCAGGATCCTTAAGGTACCCAACCTTTTGGATGAGACCTTGCTACAGGAGCCCCGATTTGGAGTAGCAGGAACTAACTGATTGGGTAGAGATAGATGTGGATGGAGCGGCAAAGAAAGTGACAGTGCAGGGAATCCCAGGATAACGCATAGCTAGCAGGCCACAGCAATGCGAGAGGTACAAGTGTTTTTCACTGTGCTAGGTGGCACAGAGAGGTGTGCAATGGTGCGAGATGCATGGAGATGTTGCAGTAGCGTAGAGGTCAGAGAGGGAGCACTTCTCAGTAGCAGGTAGAACTTCAGCATCAGAGTATGTTCCTAGCCCAACAGAGTGGTTAGTTGGAAGTGTTTTTGTTCCAAGTGTTGTTGGAGCAAGTGGACCATGTCGATGTTTTACATGCAGAACATTCCAGAGTTACACGATTAGGTTTGAGAGAAATCCTTTCTTGTTGAGAGGGAGTGTTGAAAAATGTGTAATAAGAAATGTTAAATTTAGAATGTGCTAAAATTAGACCTACTAAAAATAGCATATCTAAAAATAGAAGTTTGGCTAGTGAGGTCATTGGCCACATTGGGTGAGAGGTGAAACTACTAAAAATAGAAAGTTATAAAAAAGCATTCTTGGGTCCCTTCCTATTTATAGCAGTCCCTAGTCTATCTATAGGAAGTAAAATTAATTTTGGTCTTAACAACAGTTGGAAATATTAATTAATTAATTCAGTTGAGTTAATTAGTTAAGGAAATTCGGATTTGAAGTCTTTGTAAGCATGCACATGAGTTGTCCCACTAATTGAGGAATTTATACTTAATTTCCTCCATTGGTTGAGGGAATACGTATGAGTTCTATAATGAGAGAATCAATTGACTTAGTTCTAACTATTCAAGTCCAGTTAGATTATTTTAACAAGTTGCTAAAATAATAAAATATAGTTTGTTAACGCTTGCCTGCATGTGGAAACTATTATTTTAGATAACTTAGAATTCACTCATGGATATCTATTGCATGTCAGTTCCGTCAGAGATGCAGTTGACATCAAATGCTTGACTATTTCTAGTAAGTATTTTTTGCAAGGTTGAGGAACTAGTGTCCTCAAGGATTGCATAGTTGGACCATTGGTTAACTTGGTATGTTTGGAATTAATTGCATATGCTTTTGCTATTATTTCCTAAGAAAACCATGCAAGGAAATAGGGATTGGACCATAGGTAAAGCCTTTATATATAGGGCTTGGTTGGTTCATGAGACATATCTTCATAACTTCATAGTTCATTGAGAACTGAATAGCTTGAGAGCTAATTCTTTTTGTATTGTGAAGAGGATTTCCATTTGATTGATAATGCATGGTTGCGGTTTTATGCTGGTGCTTTCCCCTGGACATATCTTGTGTTATGTGTGATTATTTCTCATGATTAGTTATGCATGTTTTTACTTGATGTTTCTCATGAATTTGATTATGCTTCTGCTTAATGTTTTGTAGTAGTAGAACAAGTATTATGCTTTAGGACATTGCATATATTGGTTTGTTCTACACGTGAAATTTCTACAAATACTATGAAAATTTATATATTGTTTCCCTAACTCCCAACTACTTTGAAATCATTTCGTTCTATGGGATTCAAATCTTAGTGCTATAAGTGAGCTTAATTAACACTCCAACAAACCAAGAATGGCTTATGACTAGTAGACCTAATACTAACCTTCAATAACTTCCAAAAATGACGATATCAATAGGATGGTTTGTAAGTCAAACTCCTCCTACCAATCCCAAAAGATGAACTTATATAATTTATTTTTCATTCCACCAACATCACAAATTGCATGATTTTCAATCTTCCACCATCATGTCAACATTCATTACCAAGTAAAAATAGTGTACTACCTCCAAGTTTCATTCTTTCCTACTACCAAATAGAAATTATCATAATAATTAGGGGTTGTATTCTCTCTTTGTTTAACCATGTATATTCATTTTTTACAAGAGATTAGATTGAATTTGTTAGATATAAGGGCCAATAATTAGTATTTATGTGAGCATCAAAGATCAATATTATTTTTATTAGACACTAAATAAAGTTCATTCAAGGTTTGTGCTTCTTCTACAAGAGGCATATATAAAAAAATAGTAGCATTACACACATGAAATAATTATGCCCATGTTTCCTCTACCAACCACAAGACTAGTAAAATCTTCAACCCAACATCCCTTTCTTGTTTATGGACCATTCTAAATTTGGCTTTTTATTACGAATTTATATTTTTTACATGGCTTGAGTCTCACATAGCCTCTTTAACCACCATTCATCTCAATATCTAATCCAAGTGGATATTGGTGGCCACCCGCCTATCCCACCTAGACCTCCAACTGGTTTCATCAATTTCCTTGATTGTAGCAAAATTTACTATTATTAATAGTTTTTCAAGTCTCAACTTCTAGAGTTGTTGACCCCATAAATAGTTTTTTTATTTTATATTTTATTTTTATTTTTTATTTTAATTTTTTATTTATTTATATTTATTTATTTTTTATTATTTTTTATTTTTTTAAGGTTCGTAGCAGGCCCATAGTTGTAATCCAGCGACTTGCTGCAAATGTTTTAGTACTCGAAGAGACCTCTCTAACAAGGTATCATAGACACCAAACGGATATCATATAACCAAGTTACGACCCCAGAAGGTTGGTTGTCCAACTAACCCCAATGGGGCCCACAAACTCTTGGTGTTCCATCTCCTAAGGTTATGGTTTTAGTGTTTTAGGGTTTTCCTTCGTTGTTCAATAATAAAAATTCCCTTGAGCCTCATTGTAACACATTTAAGAAGGCATGTAGCTGCCATATCTCTTCTTTGAAATAATCTATCATCACCTGATAGTTTATTTCTATTCTACATGTAAACAATTTTCAGTACTTTGTTATTAATGAATTGAAGTTATGTTTTCGCTGCATCTCTGTGTTTCTATTTATATTTGTATTTTATTTCATTCCTTCATAAATTAAGATCAGTGTTATTAGAGCAATCTACTCTTTCTCTATTTTTCTATGCATGTCCCCAATGATGTTGGATATAAGGAACTAGAGCTTGAACTAGTTCAACCTCTTCAAGATCAACCTCGCCAACCTCGATGGCCTCCCATGGCGGAAGAAAATAAATATGAGGGAGTTGGAGATAATTTCAAAATATTTCTCGAAGAAGCCCTTAAATGAAAAAGGAATGCGATGATGGACAACTTTTCCCAGATCCTTTGGCGGCTTCCCACAAGCGACACATTAGTAACAACTCGAAATTAAAATTTACAACTACTTATATCAATTTATGTAATTAAGAATCAACACACAATTATTAAACTAATTAGAATAGAATTTCGTAAAACATGAGAAAAGATGAGTTATCTGTAGTGATAATATTCCTTAATTGTGATTTCGGAGTTGAACATTATTCAATCCCGCTAACTGCAAAAAAGCTTTGGGGATGACTCTCCACCCAATTGTAGGCTCAACTGCACATAATCTTTCTACAGCTAACCACCCTTGATCCCTCAATCAACATACTACTTCCATGGAATCATTTGTCTCAGAACACTTTTCTCCCAAGAGAAAAAATGAAAAGGGGACTGCATGCACACATTCCATGTGTCGACATGCAACTTTTATTTTCTTATTATAAATTTTACTTAATTTAATATTTCTCTTAATTTAAATCTTTCTTATATTATTCATTTTTATTTTTTGTTTTTGGTAAGTAAGCATCCACTAGGGATTTGAACCAGTGACCTATCGCAAGGAGTGCCTTAATAGTGCACCCATTTACCGTCAATCCAAAGCCCCATGGGCCATTTTTTTTTGTTAACTTTACTTATTTTTACTATTTTTATAGTTTACTTTTATATTATATTTATTTAGAACTCCAATTTATTACTTTCCATTTTATTTGTTTATTTATTATATACCTTCCTCATATCTATTATTATTATTATTTTACTATTGTTATCATTTATTTATTATTTTTACTATTTATTTCATTATTATATTTTCTTTATTCTTATTATAAATTTACTTATATTTGAATATTATATTATATTATTTTATTATTATTAGGGGACATTACATACTCCCCATTTTGAAGCAACTTCCTCTCGAAGTTAAGTTGGATCATTTTATTTAGTTATTTATTACTTCACATTTTCCCTACACCCTCTACTGAACTAGTATAACTAGCAGGCATCGAAAGTTTCCACAACACCGAGGAAATCTCAAGGAATCTTTGTCCTTTTTCCTACTTTCGGAACCAAGCGTAAGCCTCATCGATCTGTACCATAGCCCAAGACATTGAAGGGACCAAGACATGTTAAAGTTCACAAATATTTTTCATATCCTTTGTACGAAGTTGGGAATCAAGGATTTTGAGCGGCATCTGGTACTCAAGTACCGCAGTTGTCTACACAAGTACAACCAGGACAATATGGATTTCCTAGACATCTCCTTGCTTGGTTCCACCTGTCAATACACTATAAAGATCAAGCATAAATTTAAATAGAAGAAGCGAGACTTTGGATTTGTGAATCCAAAGCAAGGGAAAGGCACCCCCAAACTGCAAAACAAAGGACAAAGACAAGGTAGGGTGAATTGGTACAACCTGTCGAAGTCACAAGAAAATAACAACACCACGAAGAAAAATACAGACACAGGAAAATGGTGTGAGTTCCATAAGATCCCCACTCATAACACAAGTGAGTATCGAGTCAAGCAGTCATTGGTGGTTGAGATTAAGGCTTCAAATTCAAATGCATGTTTCGGCTCTAATTCATAACCCGATAAGGGGAATGACAAAGGCAAGCATATTATTAATTTGGAGCCCAAATCCACCATTGCCACCACCAAGATCAAGAATATTGAGCCTGAAGATCTAGAGGAGGGGGGGCGTCTCTTCCACTCATAGATGTGGGTGAAGGGTTTTCCATTATAGTTCATCATCGACAGTGAGAGCCAAAAGAACCTTATTTCAATAGAGGTCATGAAGTAGTTGGGCCTACTTACCACACCACACCCACAATCGTACACCATTGGGTGGCTTCACCAAGGATGATATCTCCACATCAACCATCATTGTTGCCTTCCCTACAACATCAAGCCCTTCACAAATTAGGTATTGTGTGTTGTTGTGTAACACCCCTTCCCAATTCTGCCCAAATTAATCATGCCAATCGAGGTAAACATGAGGATAGATGCTACTATGATTAGATTTTACCTCCTATGTTTCCTTAAGGAAGTGGAATCGACAGAACATCACTTTATAGTCATCTGATACCATCAACAGACCCCTTAGGAGACAAGTCAACCACTCGAACAGTATGTCCCTAAGTCACACTACTCTTTTGGACCTCTTGGGCCATATTTGCTTGCATTCTATGGGAAAGGGAGTGACAAGCAACCTAAAGTCACTCTCATAGGCTTTCCTATCAGCATCTATGGTCCAAAATCCTCAGTTTTGTGCCTGTGACCCCAGGACTTAAGCCACTTTTCTAGCCAGAAATCCCAACCATTGCCCATAACTATTTATAACCTTCAGAATGAAAATAAACACATGATAACAATGATGGTAATTCAAAATCAACCTCAGGACCAAGCCTAAGCATCCCCAACTGGGACTGACATTTCGTCAAACATTTGGCATGAATGCAACCTATAGGTCTATGATACAGGATAGAGCATAAATACTTAACCAACTTAAGAAACATAACCATAAGGATCACCTGCTTCTCTAATGAACCATTACATCATCAATTAGGTCTTGCATCCATTGTTTTAACAATTACAAGTAAATACATGAGATAACCATCACATGAACTAGTCATTGAACTAAGCTTATAACCAACATAAAACCATGTAAACATTAGAGATAGGACAACCATTAAATCCATATATAAATCAGTACAAAAGTAAGAGAACTTATCTTTTATTACTGATAGGAAAATTTGACCAGGTTCGGGACTTCCACGTACCACCTGACCATACACATGGTTGAACCAAATCTCTCTTTCAAACATTCACCCCCGTTCCATATTCCAAGCATGAATGTGGGATCTCATAGAACAACCAATCCAAGAACAACCAAGGGAATCCACTTCCACCTTCATCAAATCGTGATCACACCAAAATCGATGCTCTAATCACAACCGATCAGAACTTGGAATGCCATAAAAAATCCATCACTGTCATTGAGGAATTTTCTGTCTCCTTGTCTCTCACTATTTACCGTAATCCAAACTGGATCACTAGGCCCTAAATCGAGACACGTCTCTCAGGATTTACCGCAATCCAACCTAGATCACTAGGCCCTGAATGGAGACTTATCCCTCAGGGTTTATTGTGTATCCCACCAAAACCAGTCAAGGGATTCCTAGGCCTTTGTGAATGGAACTTGAGACCACCTTCACCCCAGATTTTGTAATCCATCTGACAAATCAAAGCTCACAAAGGACCAAGATAATCATCCCAACACCATGGAATCCAGAAAAAGACAAGGCTAGGCTGAAAACCACTATCATAACCTAACAAAACCATGCCACCGACAACATGAGAACCATGTACCAACATGCAAAGCCATGCATGTCCAAACTAGCTAGAAAATCACACATGCAAAAGAGTACCTGCAAATATTCCCTCTAAAGTTTCTTGATCTCTCTCTCCTTCCTTGGTCCTTGCTTGCTTTTTCTTTCCTTCCTAACTTTTCCTTTCCTTTCACTAGAACAAAATGGATAATTGGTTACTAAAAAACGACTAAAATTTGCATATAAACAACTATTTTTCAATCACTAACCAATAGTAGCTAATTTATAATATCTTATAATGTGACAAACTTTTAGTCATTTTAAACTTAGTCATTAATTTGTTGTCTCAATTTTATCGTCTAGTAGTATATTTAGTCATAAATTTGGTCATTAATTTGGTCATCAATTGCCACAATTAATCACCAAATATACAACAAAATATATTACTATATGAACGCCTGAGAAAACCAATTAATATCAAAGAAATAAGACCGAAATGTTTGTTGTGTTATAAGATACTGTAAATTAGTTACTAGTACTCATATATATGCAAAATGTAGTCGTCATTTGTAATAAAAAAATATCTAGTTTACAGTAGTCATTTATCTTTTTTTTGGTAGTTTCATATTGATTATATAAACGACTGATTTAGTAGTCTATATTCATTTCATTTACTTTCATTAATAATTAATATAAACAAATAATTTAGTCATTTATTCAATTTATTTGTGTTCATCACAATGTAAACTACTAATAATAGTTTTATATTGATTTTATGTGTTCATTATTAATCAACATAAATTAGTAAGATTTTGAGACTATGTTAAAAAAAATATCATACAACGTGCATGTTTATCTAATATGAAAACACAAGTTACATATGTTAATTACAATATAAAATAATATCAAGTGAAACTATAAATAATTTCAACCACAAATTATATTATATAAAATGTCAAGTACTACAATATGAGTTTCCAACATAATATTGGTTGGATTACAATTTACACATGAAATATTGTTTCATCACTTCAAAACATTATCACTCTATTGCCAAGGCATTGCAAGTGAATTCACCAAATCTGAATATTTGACCATCAATCTCTATGTGTGTGTCTTACATGGGATACTGGCTTTAAGGGTATCACTAGACCGGTTCTATTCTCTCCCTCTTTTTGAATTTGTCACTACAGTGTTATTATTCTCCTGTTTCTTCAATTCCTACTTCTTACCATCAATAATGAGTTCATCTCTTGAAAACAAAAGAAGATACAATGCAGAGTATAAGAAATGAAAGACGATAAATACTAGAATATAAATTAAAGTAGACTATAAAAAACTTATATGACATATACCTTAACATCAACAATGTCAATGTCATCAACAACCTCAACATCAACAAACTGGATTGAAATACCTCAAAATACCCAAGTTATTACAATACAAGTATAATATGATTGATTGTATTCCAAGGGTCAAAACTGTAGGGTTACATCCATGATATTATTTGTCAAGTATCTATGCCAATGAGAGCATGCATACGTATGCACTTATTAATTCAATGGAAAAATACCTGGTAGGTTGTGAGCCAACTACCTCACAAAGTTTATATAACTGGTTTTCCACCATATAATGAACTCACCAAGACTTATCCTGTAAAAGCAATCATAGTTTTAAAACAGATTGAGATGAGTTCTAAAATTTTGCTTAAAACAAAATTGTAACATTTTCCAAACACTATGGATAAAAGCCCATTGTAAAGAATGCATGCAACATTAAACTCATCTCATCTATAAAAAAAAGAGTCACTAGATGCACTAAGAAAAGACAAAGACATAATAAAAAAATGTAATTAGTTGATACAAATGAAAATGAATATAATGGATCTATCGATGCCATCAAGAATACAAAGTGAAAAATAGAAACATAATTGATTTTCCAAAAATAACAAAATCCTAGGAACTCTGTTGGAGAATAGAAATGTTCTTCTCATCGTTGTCCATGCCTTTCAAATTTAAATTTATAATAGGCTTGAAAAATTTTCAACCTATAGATAATACTTAATGATGCTTAAAGGTTTACTAAGCCTCCACTATTCAAATATGTGATTATGATTATTATGATTAAAGTTTCAATAAGTCTCCACTATACAACCATGACAATAATATTGGAGGAGTCACTTTAATTCAATTAATAGTAAAGTTCATAACATTAGTTTTAGTCAAATCAAGGTCAAGGGTGTATCAAATAAGGATGTGAGGATAACTTATTCATAGAAGCCATGTAAACACAGTTTGGGGAACCAGAATCACTAAACTAAAGACCATGTTTTGTGCAGCTTAACTCCAATTAATTTGATGTTTCTTTTGAGTAATTGTAATGCCATACAATTATTTGACAGATGAAACTAAAAGCTATAATACTTAGTTGATATAAATACTTGAATGACTAGTATTGGACCATAGACTACAATGTTAACATTGTTGCTTTAAAATACTTGAACATGTTAAATTGGAGGCTTTAGCTGAAATAGATGGGATTGTAGGAATCAAAACTATTCCTTGTCTCCAAATGTGATTCTATTTTTTTCTCATCTGAAAGAGGAATCCATATAAATTTTCAAGAGTCAACATTCCAAATTGTTCTCTGTTAAGGGACAAGTAATTCATATCCTCATATGTCTACCTAAGCCTTAATACACTGCTAATTACAAAGCATGTACTTATCATTTCACTAGGAACTAGCAACACTAGATGGTAAAAAATGTTTCAACTTTAACCCAAGGATATATAAGAACGCTGCAAAGTATGTATTGTTTAGTGAAATCCATCTGCCAATTTCAATGAATGCATGCATTTAAATTTTCAAATTGTGATAGTTATACTTCTTTGCATGGAATAAGCATCAAACAAGAGTGTTTTGGTTAAATAATAAAATTTGATCTGATTTTTGTTATTCAACTATAGCAACAATAAATTTAGGTTATGCGTAAGTATACACAATTCTTGTCAACAATGCAAGGAATATTTTTATAGTTCAATGATAATATTTTGATCTATTGAGGAGCAATAGTGATCAAATATCAAGCTTTCTTCAAAAGTAAATTAGAACTACAAGACATGCTTTAAAAGGAAATTTATACAATCTTGGTATACATTAGTTGCATAGGCCCTGAAGGGATTGTATACTAGAAATATTTGAAATGTTTAAAATCAAATGATATCCACTTCAAGGATTGCACTTTTACCTTGACACACCCTTGACATTGCCTAAAAAATGAGATACATGCCTCCTCCAAATTGATACCAATTACAATCCCCATAGATCCTTCTTTAATGAGAGCACAATCTCAACTTTTTGGTCTATCTTTGGGCTCCAAATGCTCTCAACCCCCATAACATGACCAATGATTTAAAACTCAGAATCACCTGTGGGTCAAACTATATTTAGATCAGAGTTAGTTGATGATTCTGCTTATAAACCATTTCACTAAAAAATTCCATAAAATATGAAAAATTTAATCAATAAAGAAACAAACACACACACACACACACATCAATCACTCAATGTAAATTTAAATAATTAGAGACCAAATATGCAAAGTTTTTTCATGTATATACCATTTAAGTTTGAATATAACAAAATGGAACTAAGAACAATGCATATCCAAAACAAAATACATAAACAGTGAGGCTCTAGATGGCCTCTACAGTCCAAGAAAAAACATGCCACTCATCTATATGCCATGTAAGGGTGAATATAGAAAAATGGCACCAAGTACAATACAAATCTGAAACAATATACAAAAACAATGATGCTCTAAGTGTCCTCTATAGTCCAAAACACAACATGCTACATGATACTACATAACAATGTTTTAGGGTTGAGGGGGGTGAGGGTTTCCATTTTTTTTTTTTTTAAAATTGCTTATCCTCTAGATTTTATTGCTAGCAAAACTAAAACGCTAGTTTGGTGCAAAACCAAAACTAGTCAATCTGACAAGATTGGTTTCCAAACTAGTCCTTTTAGTATGGGAAAGGTCATCGAACCAGTCCAAGGGCTAGTTTAAAGGGTTCTACTGCAAAACTGATACCAAATTACATGATATCAAAATCCTTTTCTGAGGTTTACCAAATGGGAAACCAAACCAACAAAAAAATTTAATGTTGTTTACCCAAAATGTCCATATACTAACCAGATACACACAAAAAGGTCTACTAAAAAAGAATTCATTATGCAAGACATTATTCCACAGTACTAATAAAGTCCAAGTGAAATAAAAAACCCATAAGTTAACTGAAAGTTCGTGAGCTTGCCAATGGTGCCACATCAAACCTTAATCAGGGCTCCCATGATGGATGTAAAGGAGAAGGTGATGGAAGCACTCAAAAGCACAAGCAAGTGTTTGGGAGCATGTTTCTTAATAAGATCAAAAAAGGGGATCTACAAATCAAGAGTTGAAGAAATTAGAGCCAATGCCTCTATAAAGAAATCTGCCACACATACCACAACTTATGCACTAGAATGCTATGTAATATATTTTGTGGTTAGATAAACAAGCAAGAGGAAGGGTTTTCCTTAGTATGAATACATGTATGAGTTAGCTACCTATTTTTGTATCTAAAAGGCCTCTAGGTTCAAAAATGCCTTAGTAAGAATAAAAGGAAATAGATTCAGGTTATGGGATTCAATCGGCAATAGAGTGCCCCTTCATCGAGAGAATGAGGAAAGCCTAAGTTCACGGATTGCAGGAAACCGCCATTGTCTTCCTCCTAGAGAAAACCATAGACAGTTTCTATGGATTGAGGCCATTATTTTGATGTAAAGAGGAAACATGATGTACTTTGCATATTTATGAATGGATCAATTTTTTAATTGAAGCAAACCCAGAGATGTAGCCCATATGACTAAACTTTGTTATCAATTGGCTAAATATTGCCTATGTCATTTTAGTTCTTTTAAATTTTAGTTCTTTTAAATTTTAGTCTTTAACTGCTAATTTTAAACATGAACCTTTAGCACTAATTTCATATCAATGAGTAAGAGGTTGACAAGTCCGAACATGTTCAAAGTCCTCTATGTAAAATTCCCAACATGTTCAAAGTTCATACCCTAGTCGTTCTCATCATGGTTGAGTAAGTGAAATCTAAATTTTTAAACCAAATGAGAAGGAACTCAATTTACCAGGTTAACAACTTTAAATCAAAGTCATATTTAAAAGTGGGAAAAAGGCCTTTATCCTATCCATACACCAAATCAGAGGGCCTAAAGAGAATTGTTGTTTCTCAATTTGGAACAAGGAAAATCACTAGGCTAGAAAAAGATTGTTTTTGTACCATTGCTGGTTGAAGAAATAATTGACATTTAGATTTTTTGTTTTCTCCAAGGCTAATTGGACGAATAAAACATTGGGTGATGTCATCTCTTATTTTTTTATTTTGTTGACCTTTAGATTTCAAATTATTCTGAAGAGTATCCACTGATGGATTAGAAATGGTAGCCCTAAAACAGTGATATATTTAGGTAGTCAATACAAGTCTTATTTCCAAGAAAAACGTAGAGATATCATCATCTAAGGAAAGTTCAAGATGGTTTTCCATGGTTGTGTTAATCTGGAAAATATTGGTCAGTATTTTATATTATTAATCAACATTAAAGGACGCAAATGCAAGAAATAGAGAATGAACAAATGGTTGGATTTATTCCTATGTAGTGGTAGAATAATTGTTAACGTGACAACAACTGCATAGAAATATTATTGCAAGAGGGTCTTCTGCAGGTAGTTTGAACACTACAGTTCATCAAGCAGTATCATTTCAGCTAGTAAACTCTTATTCTGTAAACTACTTCAACCTCGAAAATGTTTCATAACTTCCACCTTGGCCATCCTATAATAAGGTGAATGCTACAGTATATTTCTACTAAGCTTTGAAGGGTTATATCAGTGTCACAGAGGGGTAATACAAATATTTCATGATGATTTCCAACACTATTTGAAATAAAAATAGAGAATGTTTGGCAAACAAATTTATGCCAATCCTCCACTCTTAATTCTAATACGATATAGGAGGTCATGAGAACATGGAAGCTGCAAATTTATACATTGTTGATTTTTCCAAAACATATGACCAGAGTTCCTTTGGTCAATGTCCCATTGTCTTCTATAGGGTGTTTTATGGACATGGAGGAAAAGCTACTACCTATTTTTTTAATGACAATCTATCTAGGTTCATCATAGAGAATCCTGATTTTCCTTTAGCATTGGATAAATAAATTAGATTTTTTTTATAGAGATAGATAAACATTTTCTAAGGCATGTTTACTTCACATTGTTCTCTCATCAAAAACAACAACCCTAAATACAATGGTTTATGGGAGCACTCGACTAGTTGTAAATGTTGGAGATTGCTAATATGTGTTGCCTAGGCATGGATGGGGTGTAGAAATGTCAAGGGATCACATGCCTTGTTGCACAAGACAAAGAAAACATATTCAAGGATTAGAAGGACATGTAGATGACGTTTATTTCAATTTTCAGTTAAATTTCACAAGGGTTTTGGGTGTTTGGTATAAAAGGTATGAAAGATCATATTGTTAGTGGTAGGCATTTGAGTGTAGTCTGATGTAAAGAAAACAAAATTTTCAAAAGATGATGAATTTGTTTTCATGTATCTGGGAAGTTTTACAAGCCAAAATGCAATTGAGTTTTCCAAGCATAAGCAGCAAGAACACAATGATCTGAAAACATGCTGCAAAGATCTTATTGATGAAGATATAAAAGGTAAAATTGTGGACAATTTTACTATGTTCATGGTTTGCTTCCATTATGAGCCTCCCCCTAATATCATTATCAATAGACCACAAATTTTGTAAAATTATTTCTATAGAAGATTTGTATAGCCTACAGGGTTTTTCAGATAGCTTGCATGAACAACATTATTAGGGGTTGATGTAAATCTAATAAATAAAGGAGAGTGAACTAAATAATATAATAATGAATTCTTGTTATTCATGTACAATTCATACCACAAATATTGTGGTTTCATCAATGGAAAAAAAATCGTACCCAATGCAAACTCCAGCTAAAGAGGAAGTTCGAGGGGAAATTGTTTAGAAGAATATCAATCAACATCAAGGACATGCACCTGCCAAAATCAATCCTCTTAGAGGCGGAGATCAAATCAAGGCCAAACATCTACATCAACTTCTCAGGAAAGAAAACCTACAAGCTCAGTTGATCACTATGACATCTTGTCCCACAAAGATTCCAAACCTTCCCCATAGTTTATTGATTCCAATTTTAAACACATATAGTGGAAAAATAAACAAAGGGAAAAGAAAAATATATAGATGGAACAACAATTCTTAGAAAATACAACTCATTTCTAGAATTTTTCAATTTCTAGACTTTTCAAATTGGAGCCCCTTCAAGTATCTAAGAATGCTAATAACATTAGGCCACCAATCATCTATTGTTTATTGAGCAAGATTAAAAATAGAATGGCTGCTTTCAATTCTCAATGATTAAACCTGACTAGTACAGTAGTGCTCATAAAATATGGCATATCCTCTCTTCCTATATGTCAATTATCAACTCTATTACAAAGAGATAAAAAGTTTCAGTCTCAAAGAAAAAAATTTAACTCTAAAAAGTTTCATCATTTAACTTGGAACATGATCCAAACTCTGAAGGGCAATGTCAAGCTGGAAATTAAGCACCCTTCTCTCATGAATATTTCATTTGGTGGAAACATCCTCTTGTGGTTTATATTTGGGACCTAAAAATAGTGGAAAGAAAAAATAGTCACAAAAATATGTTTTCCCCAGCAGAAAAAGGTCCTGGAATCCTGATAAGCCTCTCCTAGAGGAGAAAGGGTCTCCAATCTTATGATTGTAAAGCATCAGGGCCCCTATTATAGTCCAATCTTAAATGGATTCTAGGTAATAGAAAATTGATAAAAATGTGGGAGGATGGTGTAATGGGGAGAACCACTTCTTAAGAACAAACATGAGTTAATGGAATTAAGAAATCAGATGATGGCTTAGAGAATCAAAACTATTTGTTATCTCTCAATATGGGATGACGAATATGAAGGCATATGGTTGGATGGAGAACTATGTCTCCTCTAGATAAAATTCTCCCTCAATTGGTTGTTTTCCAAATGCAATTGAATGGTATAGCTCATGTAGAAAAACTCACTCTTGAAAACCATGGATGGGTAAAATGTATTGAATACACAGTAAAACTGGGTTACATTGCTCTAATTTCAGAGATGTTGTTGCCTCCATGTACCAAGATACAAAATTATATATGGAAAAATGATGATTTGCCAAAGGTGAATATTTTTAACCGGACCATAGTTCATAACTGACTATTGACAGTAGAGAATATATGAAACATGATATCCAAGGCCCCTCCAGATGCGTCTTGCATAAAAGTTGGAAGAGAATCAAAGGTATTTCTTCGATTGTGACTTCACCATTCAAATTTGGCATTATGCTTTTAAAGAGATTGATAGAAGGAAGGAAATTCCTTCAACATGGGCAGAGATGTTCATATCTAGGAATCAAAAATAATTTTCTCAACCATTTTCGCCGAAGAAGTTGATAAGTAAAAGAAACCTCATCAAACTAGCTAAAGTATCTATTGAACCTGAAATTCAAACACTCAAATCTGAAATTTTTTCACAACATTTAAATGCATAATATATAAATCAGTACCAATGTGCACTTTATCCCAAGGATGACATTGTATCTTTTCTTTGGGTCCTCATTGATCCAAAAGCTCATTGTTGTTGCACATAACCATAGCTTCACACCCTAGTGTCTAGCACTATCCTTGTTAGAGATGCAGTTTCCTCAGATTAAGTTGATTTTGTTAACTTTACATATTTACTTTGATGTCATTAATCACATTTGACAAAGTCTAATAGCCATTTAATTGTTACTTTGATCCAAATTGGATCCTCACCAAACTTTGTAATATGCACCTAGTTGTTTTAATTTTGTAAATTTTATAAACATGTCCTCTTTTATTTTACTTTGTCTTGGTTAGCAAAACGGAAGTGGTAATGGACCATTGTGATAGTTAACCTTCCAAAGGCATCACAATAAAACAATGAAGGTTTTAGTGAGAACATCAACAAGGGTGCTGCAAGGAGAACTTTGGAAGTTTGTAGAGATGAGAGCTCAAAGAGAGGAGCCTGGTTGAATATTGGTGGGCAAAGTAAAGGAGCTTATCCATGATCACTAAAGGTGTCTTTGAGCCATGGCCATTTGATTTTCTTAAGTGAGTAACAATGCATGAAATTTCTCAGCATGAATAGCTCACTCTTATTAATGAATTTAATGAGCATAATGAATTCCATAAATCTAGCTTTCCTGGTTGAGTTTCTAGGCTCACTTCTCTATGTCTCCTTGATTCAATGCTATGTGAAAGAGCATAACTATGTCAATGTTTCAGTTTGGGAAGTGTTTCTTTTTCCAGATCACAGTCTACAACAATGTATGGCTCATTTATTAGTGCTAAGCCAAAGTTCCTTTATATTGAAGAGTGAGTCTGTATTTGTACACCTGTGATAGTAAATGGAAAAGAGAGCAGTAATGTACCCTAGAGCATAATATGCTCCAAAATTCTCCCAATATGTTGCCCAAAAGTCTCTCAATGTGTTTCCCAAAAGCCTCAAACTTTGGTGCACACAACCCCAAATGGTTTCCAACATGGGTACAAGGGTTCCCAACTTCCATACTCAGCCCCCCAGAAGTAGACACTCAAAAATCAGCTAGGATCATTTCAAGTTTTCTCTCCAAAGTGGGTGCAATTTCCACCAATAAATGATATTGTTCCCCCACCAATGGTGCACCCTTTAGCTCCAAGTATCTTCTAATAACCACATAGATCCTTCAAAAATGATTTTTAAAATGTCATGTTTGTTATCCAAAGGCCTCCACATTGGGATTCAAATCCAAATAATATCAACTCCATACAAGCAAAATGGTTTGACCTTCAAACCCTCCATATAACACCGACCTTGTGTGTGGACAAACATACATTAAAGAACCTCATTAAAGGGGGGAGTAGAGCCTCTAAACCATTGGGACAAACCCCTACTCAAGCATACAATGACAAGTTGGCCCTCCAAAATTTTAAAATTTAAGTCAATATTGATGGGTTGGCCCTATCTAAATTCATTCTAGCGCTCAGGGCTCAAATGCCTCTATATGTGTGTGTGTGTGTGTGTGTGCCTTGATTTTTGGTAGCATCAGAGGTGCTATAGCCATGAAAATTGGTGGAGAGGCTAAATAACATAAGATATCCAAAACCCAGAAATCCTTTGGATAAATTCTACCGAGATGAGGAGATATTAAAATAATTAATATTTTTAATGGAGTTCTAAGTATAAACTTAGGAAAATTAAAATATTAATGTGTATTAATATAATATTGGGTTAGAAGGTTCCAAGAGATGAGGATTAAGCCAAATATAATCTTGGCCATTAATTAGGGACTTAATCTCCATCGTTGAAGACTCAACAGGAAAAGTATAAGAGGAGGCTTGAGGGTCAGTTGGAGACACACCATATTGATCAGTCAATTCAATTTTCTGGAGTGGGGTTCGCTGAGAGAATCGAACCAACGATCTATTCTATTGAGGGGTAGTTCAACAGAAGGCTAAGAATACATAACAAAGAGGTAGAGATAGTGCCAGAGAGATAGCGTAGAGCCTAGGAAGGCTGACATAGAGGCAGCTAGGACTGACACAGATGATGAGGAGGCCAGCGTGAGTGACGTAGAGGGCCAGAGGGTTGACGCAGAGAGCCAAGTGGCTAATGTAGAGGTAGTAGTAGTTGTGCAAAGGCTATCAGAGCTAACATAGGGCCAAGAGGTAGCATTGGTGATTTTCGTGGGGCAGAATAAGTGCTAGTGATATGACATAGAGCCAAAGGAGGGTGACACAATCTCTAGTGGGTGACACGTGAAGCTTGGAGCATCTTTTGTTTTCCAGCTAAGGATTAGTCACTGTGGGGATCATCATTTAGTTGCTGATTAGTTGGAATATCTGTCTTCAAAGAGAGGTACTACTACCGAGGGAATTCTCTATCGGGTGAGCCATTTCTGGCACCCTAGTTGTATTAAAAGACTACATAATAAATAAACCATCATATCTGCTACAACGATTTTCCCACATTTGGTTTCTCCGGGGATGATTGTCCAAAAATAATAGTATCCCTTGTGTGATTGTCTCAGTTATTTCAGTTGTTGATCTGTATATGTGTTGAGGCCTCATTAGTGTTTATTTCGGTATTTATATTTAAAAATAACATGTTCATGGGAAGAAAAATTAGGAGATAATAAACTAGAGAATGCAGTACGGATTGAGATGTGTTAGAGTTAGAAATTTCAACATGGTATGAGAGCATTACATATCATAGGAGAACTGAAGGAACCAGTAGTGATCTGAAGAATTTGCAGCAGTAGTAGTGGTCTCGAGAGACAACGTTGTTCTAGAGTAGAAGCAGCGAGAGAGGAAGTGATGCAGAGCCTGCATCATCATTTCGATCTAGGAGGAGGGTCAGCGCAAAGGTAGAGAGGGGCAGATCAGACCTACGTAGTGCTCAATCATCTTTCTCAGCTAGGAAGGGTCGACACTGTGGCTAGGAGGTACAGATTCAGTCATTGTTGGAATTGCGCAGAGCTTAAAAGGCTCAGTTTCTTCAGTTGTCGGGGCTTGGAGATATGTGGCTAGATTATGATTTGAGGATTTGGTGGGATGTTGTTTCTGTCGAATCATAACAGTGTATAAGGAGAAAAAACCAAGGTAGAGGGAACCACTACCTTGACATATTTCTAGCCAAGGAATCTAGATCCGTGTTGCAGCGACAAAGGAGGATTGGAGAGGAAAGGTTGGACAGTTTTCCAGAGGATTTCTAGAAGGGAGATTTAGACTTGGAGGGAGATTTCTAGAAGGGAATTCGAGACTCAGAGGGAGTCCAAAAGAGGAGCTAAAATTGCAATGAATGGACTGAGGGATCAGGACAGGTTGGGTGGGGCTTCCAACTTTGTCATCTGGAAAGCCAGTATCTTGTCAGCCCTGGATTGACATTGCATCAACGAATTTTCCTTGAGAATGTGGCTATACCAGTTGACCCAACTGAGAATGAGAAGTATGAGGATGCAATGGTGAGGGTGAAGTGCATGATCCTAGATGGAGTCAAATATCATGTGATACCACATATTGCTAAAAAGAACACAACAAAGGAGATGTGGGACACCCTAACCACCTTATACCAGGGCTCTTCCATGCAGTAGAAGATGTTATTGGAGAATCAGTCGTGATCGTATCATATGAAAAAGTGAGAGAAGATAGATCCGTTCCTTCTCAAGTTGCAGGAGATTCATGACTATCTTACTTCTATGAGGTCTATACTGGATCTAGAATTTATGGTCAGGACTACCCTAAATGCAGACTCTAAGGAGTGGGAGAAATTTGTCCAAAGTATTTTTGGAAAGGCTACTCTTCCTGGTTGGGAGGAGATGTGGGCACCCCTTCATCACGAAGAGATCATGAGAATGACTAAGGTAGGTAGTAGTGGCAAGGGAGGCCAAATCAAGAAAGAGGAGGAGGATGATGCATCTCTTGCATCTACGGGACAACAAGGGAAGACGAAGAAGAAGGACATCTCCAAGGTGAAGTGCTTCCATTGTGGGGAGTTGGGACATTATGCATCCAAGTGTCCTAGGAAGAAAAACAACAGAGAGGTTTTTGATTCAAAGGAAGCTCCAACTAAGGCAGAGAAAGAGGTCGAGACCGAAGACGATTGTGCCATGAGTGCTTATGCACCTCTAGTGAAGCAATGGGGAGACATCGAGTTGTAGTTAGGAGGACTACATACTAGGGGTAGGACCCTTGAGGTGCCCAAACTCTTGGATCATATCTGACTATGGGAGCCCTTAATGATAGTAGCGAGATGACATGGATTGGGTGGAGCAAAGTGTAGTGGAGAAACGAGGCAGTGCTTGGGTGCATAAATCTGAGGCAGCACAATGGAGGTTGCAATAGTGCGAGAGGCATAGAGGTGTATGTAGTAGCACAATGGCAGAAGAGGGAGCACAGGATAGCAGTAAAGGAAGCTTCAGTTTCACGAGGCTTCCAAACTGACTGGGATGTCGGTATTTGGGAGAATTCAATTACCTACTTCTTAGTAACTGAGTAGCAGTGCAGCAGTTACTAGTGGCAATGCTAGGGGAATCATGGACAACATATTGAGAGGGATATGTAATATAAATGTAGCAGTGGTAGTGAAAGTGTCATGGAAAGTAGTACAGGAAGAAAGAGTGCAGATGATGTGAGGCAACAAACCAAGCATTAGCATAGGTACCAGTGTAGAGGATCAGTATGATATTTCCATGGTGAAGCATTACTAGAGCACATTCCTCTCTAATAGGGAGTGTTGATTTGTGGTAGCATCAGATGTGCTCTAGCCATGAAAATTTGTGGAGAGACTAAAGCACATAAGATCTCAGAAACCCAGAAATCATTTGGAGAAATTCTACCTGTATGAGGTATTAAAATAATTAATAATTTTAATGGGCTCCTAAGTATAAACTTAGAAAAAATAGAATATTAATGTGCATTAATATAATTTTGGGTTAGAAGGTTCCAAGAGATGAGGATCAACCCAAATCTAATCTTAGCCATTGATTAGCGAATTAATCTTGGCCATTGAAGACTCAACAGGAAAAGTATAAGAGGAAGCTTGAGGGTCAATTGGAGACACACCATATTTATCAGTCAATTCTATTTTCTGGAGCGGGGTTTGTTGAGAGAATCGAACCAGTGATCTGTTGTAGCGAGGGTAAGTTCGGTACAAGGCCAAGAATACATAGTAGAGAGGTAGAGATAGTGCCAGAGATATAGTGCAGAGCCTAGGAAGGCTGATGCAGAGGCAATTGGGACTAATGTAGAGGTTGAGGAGGCCAACGTGAGTGATGCAGAGGGCTATAGGGCTGATGTCAAGAGCCAAGTGGCCGACGTAGAGGCAGCAGTAGCTGTGCAAAGGCTATCAGAGCTGATGTAGGGCCAAGAGGAAGCACTGGTGATTTTCATGGGGCAGACTGAGTCTTGGTGAGATGATGCAGAGCCGAAGGAGGGTGACGCTGTCTCTAGTGGGTAACGTAGTTCTAGAGGGAAGCTTGGAGCAGATTTTGTTGTCCAGCTAAGGAACAATCACTGTGGGGCTCATCATTCGGTTGTTGATCAACCGAAATATATGTCTCCGAAGAGAGGTATTATTGTCGAGGGAATTCTCTGTTGGGTGAACCATTTCTAGCACCCTAATTGTACTCATAAACTGCATAATAATAAAACTCTCATATTTGTTGCACCCATTTTCCCGCATTAGGTTTTTCTAAGGACGATTGTCCAAAAATAATGGTGTCCCTGTTACACAAAAATATCGTCACCATGACTATTTGCAGTCAGTATGGGTCTATCATCACTTATACTAGCCTCCTAAGCAAGTCTCAGACCTTAGCTCTTCCTGTCAACCTTTGCAAATGAGAGAAAGACATTGAAAATCAATATTACTCTGGTTCTGCACTTTCTCTCACTTTTGCCTACGGGCCCGCACTCTTTTTTCATATTTCCTGTGTATCTGCATGCTCTGTCTATAAAGGGGTGGATGCGTACCCCTGTAAAAGTCAAAAAGGCGCAATTTTGTCCTAAAAAACTCACTTTGGGTTAATTCTAGATGTTTCTAGAAGGAATTTTGACGTGGATTGTTCGCTCCAAGGTGGTTCATGCATCCCAAAAGAGAAGGAGCTAATCCTTGATAGGAGGAGCTATCCCTTTGAAGGAGGGCTTTATCCCTTTGAAGGAGGACCTAGTAACTTCCCTCCATTGCACTATAAATTAAGGCATTGGGTCAGTTGCTGGAGAGGTTAGAAGCTGAACATTTTTGAGGGTAAATGCTGATGGAATTGGAACTTCCTAGTTAAACTTGAGAGGAGAGATCACATACCTTTTGGTTTCATTGGGAAGTGAGTGAAACTTGTCAAAGTAGAGGAGACTTCTTGTCGGACCCTGGGAGGAGCTTGTACAACATCAAGGCACAGGTTGTAAAGTTCTTCTTCATTTGAATTAATACAATCAGATTCATTTTTCTCAACGAATTGTCTTATGTGGTTTGTTTCATAATCTCCTTGATCATTATGATGAATATGCTTTATGATATTGGCTTTTCAGGTGCTATTTAATTTGTTTTCTTCTTTGTGTTTGCAGACTTACACTTCAAGGAAGCTCATTTGGAGTGAGGGAGCGAGGCTTCCACAAACTTGCATTGGACCCAAGGTAGGCCTAAAACACTTGTTTGCCTTTGTTTTTAATTGCATATTTAGAGAAAGATAGTTTTTGATTGGCTTCCTTGTCACTAGATATCTTTAGATACTAGGAAGGTCGATCTTGTCCGCAACCTCAACTCATTCCGCGTGACAAAATGGCGACTCCATTGGGGACTTGATTGTTTTCCTTGTTTTTACTTTGACCTGAGAAATTGTGTTTTTGTTTCTGTTTTTGGCTTGTTGTGTGTGGAATTGGGTGGATTTAGTAGATCTTGAATTATTTTTTGTTTTTCGTACTTTTGGGAGAGGACCGCACCCTCTGCTTGTAACACAGTGCAGACATACCCGCACTTTTCCTTTACACACAGAGCGGTACCACACCTGAGTAAACTGGGAACCTACGGACCCTGTCAAAATTTTAAAAACTTAAGATTTTCTCTTTCGGTCACCTTAGGTTTTGTTAATGTGTTTTTAGCCTCTGCCTAGATCTGCACGTGACTTGTCAGGAACTTTTCTTAGGTTAATTCCATTGGAATTCTTGTTTTAAGCTTTTATCAATTGAGTGTTTTGAGTCTCTTTTTTGAGAAATTCTTAATTTGATTTCCTTTGGTCATTACTTGGAGGTTTGTCTCAGTCTTTTCACAATTTTGCATCTTTTTGCTTTTGTATGAGTGTTAATCGCCTTCGAGTGTTTTTATTTTTTGATCTTTAGAACTCTCACCCAATTTTCTTGACTCGCACTTGATTGGTTCTTAGATTACATTAGAATCATCTTGTGTTTGAGAATTCTCTTGCATAGATCACATTTGCATAATTAGAATTCTCGTTTTCAGAATATGAATGAAAAATGTGCATAGATTACATTTGCATACTTTTCAACTGAATTGTGCATAGATTACAATTGCATAGTTTACATTCTGAAAAATCAATTGTACATTTAGATCAGCTTTCTTTGATTTGAATTTACATATTTTTATGCTTGTTTTTAACGCACAAAAATAAAAATAAAAACTATTTCGGAATTGATTTGCATTAGTTTTTCTTGATGAAATTAGTGCATTAGAGAATTTGTTATATTTTCTCTTCGTGATCAATTTTTTGCATTGTTGGAAGTGAATGGAAACTCTATCCTTACTTTAGTTAGGATTCATTGAATTGAAAAGATTACATTATCATATTCGATTGCATTCAGTTTTGGGTCGGGTCATAACACCATTGGTTTCATATCCATTTATCCTTTTGAGTAATAACAACCTAAATAACATAGCACTTAATTAAAATTCATCTAGTAATTTTTACATTTTTAGGGCTCTTTCCACTAATCTAGCTTAGGCTAGTGTCTTGGAGTAGGGAGTAATTAACTCTCCAAGACAGTAAAACAAACAAGTAGTTGTATCTTGCGGTAGGAGAAAAATCCAACCGTTGCATCTATGCTCTGGGAAAGCTCCTCTTAAAGGAGAAGCACGAGATCGTGTCCGAACCAGTGTGGGAATCAATCCTTCCTCATTGGGAACGACGCCAGATATTCGCGTATTAAAAACGGTAAACCTCGGATTAACCATTATCAAGGAGCCTGGGATCACTTGTTGGTAAACCTTGGAATATGTCAAGGAGCCTTCAAGGGGATTGAGCTTGTTGCTCTACCCTTATGTGCGTATCGGATCGTAGATTGTTCCCCCAAGTATATTTGTTTCCGTTGGTAACCACAGTGACCATATTCTATAGGATTCTTTCCTAAGGTGACGGTGGAGGGAAGATCCCACTGTACCTGGAGCAGACGTCGGCTAGACTCACTTGGATTTTCTGGGGGGGTTCTCTTCACTCGAGACGGTTTAGTGGAGGAACTTGTGCC
>APFE031300740.1:0-26172 GCA_000404065.3 Pinus taeda
TAATATTAACATGCATATCAATCTCTCAATATAAATATTAGATTTAATAATGTTTTATACATGACATGATAACAAAATTTACAATAAAACTACACCAAATGAATATTTTAGAACAATACAACTTTGATGTGGAAATATTTATGTTTATAGAGATTTTAATATATCCATAGGATATGGTTTTCTTTTTAAATATTCATTTTCCAAATAATTAATTAAAAGAAATATTAAAATATTTTAAAGCAACATTTTGGATTATTTGTATTTAATTAGCCTTTTTATTGATATAACAAATGGTAGTGGTTTTAGTATAGAGTAAAGATATTTAAAATTTTACCTAAATAGAAAATTTAATGTGGTAAATTTTGTTGTTAAAAAAAATTTATGATCCATTCAAATTTAACAACTATTAAACTCATGTAGCTTAAACTTTTTATTTAAAAATATAAAAAAAGCTTCTAGCTATTTGTCATGTTATATTTAAAATCAGAATATGTCACCTTCATGTTATATTTAGAATCAGAATAGGTCACGTTCAGGCTTACGTTAAACAAACGGTCGCAGAAGAGACTGCGTGGGTCTCTAGACCAATCATATTTGACTCCTGGTATATTTCAGAAATCTCAAAATATTTGAAACCATAAGCAGTAGTCTATAACGCGACTTTTTGAAAGCTTTTCCGGCGGATTTTTCTGGTCAAAATCCGGCAGCAATTCATTGGAATCCCAAGTTTGATAGCTAGTTTCTGCACAATCAATGGCTCCCAGGGGTTTTTCAGGGCGCTGAATCCAAATATGTAGTTAAAAAACCATTTTAACTGCAAAAAATCAAGATTTAACCTCATTTCTTCCGCCGGATTCCGTCACCAGAATCTCCAAAAAGTCGCATTATAGACCACTCCAAAGCATAATGCTCATAAGAAAACGTCAAATAATTAACCCCACTTCACATTTCCAAATATTTTAAAATCCGAAATCAAGAGATGGTCAACCATCGCAATTAGAATTATTGACGCTCTTGTTACTAAGTGAAAAAATGTCTAATAAATAACCTTATTGCAGATTTCTTAATATTTGCGGAAAGATTTTTATTTCCATTTAAAATTGATGAGTATGTGTTGATTTTTTTTTAATATTTTAGGTTTAGATTGATTTTTAAGGGAACATACATGCTTACTCTTAATGTTTATAAGGGTTGTAGTGTGTTACATAGTTTGTTAAGTTGCATTGACTCTTAATAAATTTAATTATATTAGTTTCAAGTGATTCACTCCACCAATTTTCTATAAATTTGAAATTATTCCAATTCTAATAAGTTCCTCCAAAGTGACTCCCTCCACCAATTCTCTAGAAATTTGAGATTATTCCAATTCTAATAAGTTCCTCATTATTATTTATAACATTCATTTATCTAAAAGAGAATTTTATTTAGCAAAATGGTCCATTAATTTAAATAAATTAAAAAAATTGAATTTGTGTCGGGCTCTGGCCCACCAACTTCCTAGATATTTGAGATTATTCCAATTCTAATAAGTTCTTCCATAATAAGTTTCTCGTTATTATTTATAACATTCATTTATATATAAGCAAAAATGGTTCATTTTTTTCTCAAGTGAAAGCTGACCCATAACCATTTTATAGATGGTTAATGAGGTAAATGTGTGCTTCGGTGAGATATTCTTCCTGTTGCAATAATTTTTTTGATATATTTATGAAGCCTTTCACTATATCAACCACATTAATATTTTTAATGTGGTTGTACTAATCATTAGATGGTCAACCAACAAAATTAGAATTACTCAACTAAAAAAATCCCTTAGTAATGCTCCCCTTATCATGGTTGAAGATCTTAGGGAGAAATTTCCCCTACCATGGTTAAAGATATTGGGAAGAAATTGGGCATTTGAAAATTGAACCTCATGTTTTATATCATACTTCATAAGAAGACAATTGCAATTGAACTTTCCACCATAAAATTGAATACTAATTTAATAATAATATTAATACTAAGTTAATGTTAATATAACCCTGGATCTGAGTGTCATAGTTGGCCCAACCACTTACTCATCACCTTGTGTTTTTTTTTGTTTATTTTTTTTTCGGCTCGATTCACCATGTGATTTCCCTCCTTAATTACCCACTCCACATAACAACCTTGCATGCCTGGAACTAATGTTCACCTCGATGTCACCTATTGACCACTTATTCTCATCATCATACATACATTTTGGAGCATTATTCCTTTGCCTTTGGTTCAATCGCCCAACAGCCAACCATGGAAAATTTTAGGGGCTAATATTTGCAGGTGGGCTAATATCCCATGTTTTTTCCAAAAAAAAGATTCGATAATTTCCACTTTTCTAAAAACGAATTCGCCCAAATTTTACAGTATAAAAATATTTTACCTTAAACATTTGCCAATATTATATACTGTCTAGTATAAAATAATTAGAAATCAAAACATTTTTACAAAATCATCATCAAACATTTTAAAATTTGGATATTAGGGATTAGTAATATTCGCCAAAGTTGCTAAACTTTAAGATAAACTTCCATCCTAAAAAATTTTCCTGCACCTAACTTCATTCGCCCACCTGCTATCTTTTGCAATTATCAACACTCTTGTGCCTCTTGCACATTTTCTTCATTCCAATCACACCACCATGATTCACGAGTGGGGGAAATTTCATATAGGCCTTAGCATATGTGCATCCAGGGATGAGATCTCCTAGTTCTATGAATACATCTAGAAGAGAAACCCTAATTTCTATATGGGCTTCAAATCTAAGACTATTGCAGATCAATACTGTCAGATGCATATAAATAATATTTTAGAAGCATAGAATACAAATATTAATAAGGGTAAGAATCTTGAGAAGAGATTCTCCCTCTAACTGGGGATTTGCATCATTCATCTTCATTCATGTAAGAAACATGTCTCTACTTGAATCATGCAACAACAAATATGTTATATCATAAACATATGGCTATCAATATGATGACATCAATCTTTCATCAAAGGTTAGATTCAAAGCACCATATCTCAATGATTATAAACACAATATCATTTTTTGTCAAGTCACTCCATCAAGTTACTGTATCTAGTTTAACCATATTTCATTAAGACAAGACCACAGATAGTAAGAGATCTAGAAGATAAATATTACACTTATACCTTTCTCATCAAGGTTATCATGCTCTTTATGATCAATGAGATTAAATTAGTTCATTCAATAAAGAATTATAGAAACAACAAGAGTGTCAATCACTCTTTTCGTATGATTTCATCATTCTTATCGCAAGCACTAGCAACAGACTCATGTATAGGAGTCAATGAACTATCCCTCTATATGAAATATATCATGACAGGTATTAAGACTATCATTTTCTAGAGCCAAGGTTCTATCAAGATATTTGATAGATACATCATAGATGTTAGCAAAACATCAAGTGTATCACTAGATAGCCTCATAGAATTCAAGAAGATCAAAATTTCAAAACTAGGTGCAACATTTCATTATAGGAGACATAGATCCAAGTTAGTATCATATACATGTATGAACCATTAAGGAAAGAGACATTCTCATCATACCTTAAGGCTTACCAAGCCAATAACTGAAACATACCATGCATAGCTTGTGGTATTATCTGTGAACCTTTTCATTAGACATATACTGCTTGAAGCACTTTGTCATCTTTTCATCAAGTAACTCTTTGTCTCTTTCCATATCTTCATATCACAATGATACCCAAGAAGGATCTACTCATTACATTTCATCAAGGAAGTTAGAAATATCCATATACTCAAATACATATGCAAGAAGTACAAGCGATAAACAAAATCATGAGATCCAACAAGTAAGAAGCATCATATTTCAAGATATACTTATATTCAATGAGAGGTAATTTTCTCATTCTTGAATGAATATTCAAAAGCCATCAATGTCCATGGTCCATATACAAATGTTTCCTTTAAGTATCCAACTAGATATGCTATGGATTTATCCCATCTAGGGCTTCATCGAATCTTTGTCAAGTGCTTGAGCATATTTTCATAGATCATGCTAGAGTTACATCTAATCTCAAGAATTTCCCATAAACCAAGGTTTTATCTCCAATCATAACCTCATATAATCCATAAAACCCTAATCATCAACATTCCTAGGGTTATCTTCAAACCCTAGAATTCATTTAGGTCTCCACCATCTTGTTCTTGATTCCATCAAAGGTGTCATCATCAGGGTGATATCCATGAATTTTCTTCAACCCACCTCTGATACCATGTTAAAGTTTCTTAGGGCGACATTGTTCTTTGCTATGATAGTTGAAGTCATAAAAAATACATTAACTTCACTGCATATCATCATTACATTATTCAAATCTACATCATTATACATCAACATATGCAATTACATAGAAAGAAATAACATCACCATCATCATCAATGTAGTGGAACATAAAAGGAACAATAGAAGAAAAACATGCAAACATATAGAGACATCGATATTGGTCCAAGACTAGGGAAAAACCCACTATGGGGAAAACCCTTGCAAATCTTCTTCTTCTTAGATCGTCATCATGTAATTCAACAAAAGAGAGTACAATGATCCATACCTTTGTCTATGTAGAAAACCAATAATGATATCTATGAAACAAATCTAATCATGCTAGGAATCAAAACCCTCATATTGATGGTTGTAATGTGTTGTCACAAATTGATGTCACCTAATGTATATTGCTGTCACTGTGCCGAACGCTGCTGGGAATTGTTGTCACTGTGTTGAACACTATTGAGAACTGTTGTCACTTGCAATGAGTCAAATACATATGTTTGCAGAGGACACTAACAGATAAAATCTACAGATCTATATAATAGTAGAGAGAAACCTAAATCTACCATATAATTGAAGTCAACTGAATCAAAGATGTCAAATCTTAGATCTGAACTCTAGTCACCCTCATCACGACTGTCTGTGTGTGACCAAAACTCCTTGGTCACTCTCTCGATCACTGTATGTGAGCGACTATGATTGCAGGGTCACCCTTAGTAAGTATTTATGCATGCCATTATGACATAATATAGCGAAAACCTAGAGTCACTTCCTTATTGTTGTTGTGCG
This sequence comes from Pinus taeda, assembly GCA_000404065.3. Taxonomy (NCBI): domain Eukaryota; kingdom Viridiplantae; phylum Streptophyta; class Pinopsida; order Pinales; family Pinaceae; genus Pinus; species Pinus taeda. Next base: position 5,117 of record APFE031300740.1, read on the forward strand.
AGTGACTGAGATGTCTTGGTCACTCTTAGGACCACTTTGTGCGAGTGACCGAGGACTGATACCTCTAGACCTGTCTTTGAAGCCAAAGTCGCTCCCATAAGCCTTTGTGCCAATGTCCAAGGGTCTATATTCACTCTAATAGTCTTAAGTGCCAATGACCAAGGACTCGAATGCCCTGTTATGTGCTAGCAACCGAGATCCAAAAGGCCCTAACCCAGAGTGAACATTTTTCCTGTGATTTCAGACCCTTGAGTGAAATCCTTCTATCGAACCTATGTGAATGAAGACAAAAGAGAAGAGAATATGTGTCCAAATGATCTTGAAGTATTTTCTATTTATAGGCTTTCCTGAGGGTTCACTTGGGGTTAAGACTAATCCAAGCAGTTACCTATGTGGTTAGGGCCGACCCATTCCATAATACATGTATGAATAAAATAATTCATAACTAACTTGTTCTTAACCAACTTGGGTGATCGTTAGGTCGATTTTGGTCCTCTCAAAAAGGGGAATCTAATGCAATAATATATTGGTTGTTTGAGCTATCCAAGGTAGACTTTTACCGCAGTTGCAAAAATTAACATCCCAAACGTTTCTAATAAAATGGAGGTGCTAACTAATATCTAAGAAAATGGTTTACTTCTGAAAATAGGTTGTTTTTTTTTTATCTTTAGTTTTTGTGGAAGCAAAGTGGATCTTTGAAACACCTCCCCATTATAGAGCTTGGAGAAACCATTTTTCCACATCTTTATTATAGCTAGCAAAACATCCTCCATTGTAGTTACTTTGATTAATATTTCCACCTTCACCATCAACAATTTCATCATCACCATCACTTTGAAGATGATTGCTATCTTGATTGTTTCCAATCTCAACATTAACATTGTCTTCATCATTTTCTGTCTCTTCATATTTTCCATCATCATTTTTTTTTCGTTTTCATATTTTTTTCGTCATCTTTACCATCACCATTTTCACCTCCATAATCTTCATTGCCGTCATCTTTACCTGACTATCTTAATCACCACCATCTCACCATTTTCAATATTTTCATCTTTAACATCATTATTTTCATCATCTTTCAACATTGACAATAACATCACTAGCAATATTATCGTTTTAAGCATTAGTATCATAAAATTTATGATATCCAGAGAATTAGCTTTACATATGAAGACCAAATTTCTTTCTTTTTTTTATAGCATTTTTATCTCATCTTCATTAATTGGCCTCTAGAATTTGTTTTTAATCTGATAATTACTATATTTGATCCAACAAATATCTCTCATAAACACTCAAGGAAAATAGTGAAAGCTTTGATGATTTCATCAATATCTAGGTTTACATTCAATGGTTATAGGATTGCCTATACATTTTTCCACTTGTTAAAAATAGAGATTTGGAATGACTAGACATTGTGAGGTAGGCTTGTTTTCTTGTTTCTTCATCCTTTTCAAAAGTTTTATTAGTGAAATCAACCTTTGCACTCATTTTTAAATGAGCTTCTACAATGGTCAAATTTAACAATGCTATCCTTATTCTAGTCCATAGTTTTCTTTCAGTCTGGCATGGAAATTTTAGGGTGACAAAAATAGGTTTGTTTTCACAAAGTCTTACAAGGATTTTTAGGTGTAAGTTAACTGAGCTATTACCCACTATTTCATAATTTCTACAATTTATTTCAAACTTACAATTTTTTCAGCACATTAAACCTCTGACTCTAGTATAAATATATATGTATGTGTGATTTTACCTTTAGTTATTATAATAATTTAAATGAGTGTTAAAACCTCATAAGGATGGCATTTTCTCATCCTTCTGTTTGAATTATATCCCGATTATCCTGTGATTATTAGCTTGTATGCACCCATATCTTGTCATAATATCAACACTCTATTATCTCATTCCTTAATGAGGGATTTCTATCATTTGTGGACATGATAGAACATCACCTCAAATCTATTTTTATAATTTACCTTGTTCCCTATTGCATATTTCTCACTCCTCGCCTATACGCTATTTCGCTCATGTGACCAAAACATACCCTTTGTCCCAAACCCTATATTTATTACCCTGGCTGGTAGCAAGGGTTTGATAAACCAATACCTTGACATCATTTCAATGCGAAAATTAGGGCATGTAAGATAGGAACTCTGGGCTTTGGAAGAATTGGAGAGCTCTCCTGAATTCAATTTTAACAGGTTGATTTTGAAATTTGTGGGATGGATCCAATTTCTTAGGAGGTTCCTAGTTATAATGATTTTGTTGCTATGGAATTTTATTAAGGGTTTGATGGTAAGGTAACTCAGACTGGTAGTTCGGTGATGGTGGTGACAAAATAATATATTTCTCAAGCCACAGGCCTTCCATAATAGGGGGATAAATGGTTTTAAAATAAGTATGTTGGGCAGGGAATGTGGAGTATGTTCATTGATGCCCCTGAGATTGAGCCTGATTAGAAGAAAGGTGTACCTCAATACTACATTGTGAGAAATGGTGAATTTAGTCTATGCCATGTAGAAATTTGTTGCTTGTGAAAGACAATATGGAATCAATTTTCTCTACCATATTATGATTATAATGCACTTTGAATCAAATGAATGCATAAATTTTCTTATTTCTTGTGTAAAATCTTGGGGTGGCTTAGGGTGTCCAATGGAGCCGTGTGAATGTTAGACATCGTTGTATCATCATATCATTATAAAAATGTTAATCAATGAGGAGTTAAAGAAGAGAGAGGTTACTTGGGATAAATTTGTGGTAGTGAATCAATTTGGTAACCCTCATTCTATACCCAATGAAACATTAAAATATAAGGAAAATAGAGAAACCTCATGTGGAAAATCAAAAGGAACCTATGAATTTTGATGGAAATGAACAAGAAAACTATTTGGTAGATGATGGCTAGGAATTGGTCACTGAAGGATCAAACAAGGGGAAGGCATCAAAATTACATACCTTTGTTCCACCTTAGAGGCTAACGAGGAGTATGATGACAAACAAAATCATTCCCCCATCCTCTCTTGTGGCCCGTTTCATTGTTCCAGATTCGCCCAAACAATTTGTTTCTATGGTTGATCCATGTGTACATTCTCCTCCTCATTCTATGAATGAGTCAACTCACATGCATGAAACCTCCATTTCATATATGTGTAAGCTATTTACTAAAAATAAAATTCCTATTTGTGATCCCATTGCCATATGAGAACCCTGCTCTTGGACCCTACTCTCACTCATCATCATTGTGTTCAAAAGAAGAGACATGAACCCAAAAGGCCTAAGGGAAAGTCATATATGTTTGAAACCACCACTTCCATGGATCTCCTAGTTGGAGACTTTGAATTTTCCTCATAATTTCATGAATCCCTGCATTACAAAGCTCAAGCCAAGAATTTGAAGGAGAAAAATAAAAATATCAGGAAGTTAAAATAGAAATTGAAGGGTACAAGATTATTGAAAGAGATTTCAATATTGAGAATGTTTATTGAAGGCCAAAGATGAGGAGATTTGGGAAGATATTGAGAGAGTTTCCAAGGGAAGTAAGAATCATGCTAAGATGGCCCAAAGATGGAACATGAAAAACTGCTACTTATTGCTTCAAAATAATAATTTAAAGAGGAAATAGAAACATTTGCAAAAGGTAGGCAGGGAAGGAGTTAATATTAACATTGGTGTAACACCCTCCTCCCACATCTACCCAAGTAACCAGCCAACCAAGGGAAACATTTGACAAGAGACTATTGTGATTGTATTCAGCCTTTTATGTGACCTTAAGGAAATGGAATTGAGAGAAACACATCATACAACCCTTCAACATAAGTTACAGGACCCCTGAGAACCATACCAATGCTTCTGGTAACCAACCCTTGGGTCCCACTGAGGTTTTAGACCTCTTGACCTCTGGACATTCCCATGCTATGGGCCTGACAACGTCTAGGAGTCTCTGGATTCTTTCATGACAAGGTATGCCAACATCCAATAAGTATCTTGCTTAGTGTTGTACCCGCGTCCCTGGGATTTGATCCACCGTTTTAGGCCCATATCCTAGGTCATTGCCCATAATTAAATAACACCTTCAAAATGTAATATAACAGGGAAACAATGATGCAAATGTGAATACTTGAACAATACCTTAACCAGAACCCTAGTAGCCATGACAAAAATTTTGTCAAACATATCACAAATATGTAATCTAAAGGTATAAAAAACATAGTTAAGCATAGGGATCTCATACTTATCTAAGAATCACTAAGAACCATTATTCCCTCATATCATTTACTGCATTATAATCTATTAGGTCATATATACATTGTCCATTCATTTACAAGTAAAAAATGAATGAGAGCGATACATAACCAATGTCATAAAACACATACATAACCAATATAACAGAAACAAAAATACCAATGAAAACACAACCATATGATCCACATATAAACCAGTGTAATACTCATATAATAAAAAGGAGAAACAACATCATATTGACGATGCAAAATCCAAACTAGGGATGGGAATACCACATTCCACTCAACCATAGAATGGTTGAGCCAAATATCTCTTCATCCATCCCCCCTCATTCCATATTTGAAGCATGAATGTGGGAGTCAAACCAAAAGAACCAACCAGGGAATCCCAAGGCTAAACCACCTCACCCTCATTAATAGAGACCAAGCTTTAACGTAATCCATCCTGGATCACTAGGCCAACACAATGAATATGTAATAAAATAATTTATCATGATCTCCGCCATATGACTAGGCTAAACAAGAATGGAAGCCACTGGATTTAACCACCTACACCATGAGGAATTTTCCTGTCTCCTAGTCTCTTAGGCTTTACTGCAATCCACACTGGATCACTAGGCCATCAATTGAGACCCACTTTCCAGGCTTTATTTCATATCCCATCCTAGGATTACTAGGCCCAATGGAGAGAAATCCACCTCTTGGCTTTACCGTATATCCTGCCATTCATCGACAAGGATTCCTAGGCCCACAGAGGCACACAATCCTGACTTACCACAACCCACAGTCTAGATCAGGGGCTAGTGATCCATAGTCTAGTTCAGGGACAACTAGGCCATGTATTCTATCATTCATAGAAACACCTCACTCATCTTCGAATCCATCAGGAAATCTATGTCAACTAAAACATGAGAACCCCATCACACCATGGCTATCAGAAATGGCAGGGCTAGGCTGAAAACACTGTCACACCTAGAAAAACCCATCCCATGACAAAAAAGAACCATATGCAATAACATGCATGTAAAATCTAGCAAGAAAAACATACATGCAAATAGATACTTGCAAAGAATCATGTTGTAGTTTCTTGATCTTGCTCTTCCCTGCTTGCTCCTTCCTTTTCTTGCCTTCTTTTCCTTTCTTGATCCAATGAAAAACCTGAGTTAAATTTTTCCAACTAATCCTCATAAGCCTTTTGATTAATGAGGCCTCTATTTTCTTCAATTTTCCATTATTTTCCTTCATTTTCCTCCTGTCATGCAGCCTGTGACCTTTCACCTCCCTTTTCTCCTATTTTCCTTTATTGTCATAAATAAATGTGCCAAAACTGTCATTTTTCCTTTCCAAATACTTTTCCATTGCCTTTGCCAGTTTTCTTGAGCCATAATAACCGAAATGAACACCCACTAGGATGTTTCGCCCACCATTCAACATGGAATATGTACCCATAATCGTGGCCTTATATATTTTTACATAGATTTTTAACAAGGGCTGTTATAGAACCATCCCCTTGGGGGAACGATGTCCTTGGTGTTCAATGACACCTATAACTAGCAAGACTCTTGAAAAAAAAACACACTGCCTATGGAGCTTTATTACTCAATTCATTGTAGTATTTATAATGAACATATGCTAAAACGTGACAAATATATCATTTACTAGAGCTTTATAACACAACTCATTATGATATTTACAATAATTACCACATATACACACATACACATTTTCTTCACCCATCAAACAATCATGTTGTCTATGGATCTTTATAAATCTAGCTCAATACAATATTTACAATAATACACACATATGTACATTTTCTCAACCAACAAATCAAAGGATATGATCCCTGCATCTGTAACAAGGGAATCAAGAGGCTCACACCTCCACCCTCAAATTAATACCAGGATTCACCTCCCTCTTAGGAACTCTAGAATCCACTACAAGGTCAATCTGCATCTAATGTTCAGTTCCATAATCCTATGCTACTTGTCCTCTAAGTGAACAATTACTGACTCATTATTCTAGGTCACACTCCCAATGTGCATTTGATTCCATATGACGATTCTAATGACCAAACCAAATCCATCCTGACCTTCCCTTGTCTGTTACATAGGCCCTCGGGAAATACGGTCACCCCTTCCATGTAGTCACTCACCTTCTAAGTTCCCTAACATCCCCTATCCCATGCAATCCATCATTTGCCAAGGCTTCCTCACATCATAAGGTCAAAAACCAATGCATATACCTGCCTTCAAACCATCGTACTGGTCATAACATGTTCATGGAAATCAATGGACACTATTAGGTACCAGTGTCCCACAATGACCCTAATTCTGAATGCTCCACCAGAATACTGTTACCTGTTCCAATTCCTTTCAATGACACTGCTAATTCTTGTAGTTAGTTTCAACCACCTAACCGGGCATTTCATTCTTTCCTGCACCAAGCATATAATTTCCATTAGATTCAAAATAAATTGAAATAACTTCAAATCATACCTCATCAATGACTCGTTAATAAGGAACACTTGCAATTCACTTCACTTCCTATCACAATAAGTCAAAGCTAACATCTTTGACCAAATCATCATGTATAAACATATCACATCAAGTTGGCTCAAAACAAAACCATCATAGATCAAAATCATAAATCACATGTAACCATCATGAACTAGAATCATAGATCACATGCATAATAAAACTAAAATAAATATTGATACTTATCCTTTAATCAATCCTTGGCTTCTACCTTTTTCCTTATTCCGTACACACAATGGATCAGCTACCACACCCTAAAACCACCAAGTACCTTCTCCTCAACCAAGTGCACATACACATAGTGTGCATCACACACATACAACCACACACCACATACAACACCATGAAATACATGCACCTACACCTGAAATATGACACGTAAACCTACACCTAGTGTACACCACCACACAATACATACACCTACACTCGATGTACAACACAATACATATACATATACATAGTACAACACAATCAATACACATGTCATGATACCATGACTACATAATGCACATACATAGTACTACATACCCGCAACACAACATGTACGATATGCACACAATACCACATGCACACTAGTACCATATGTACAACATGTACATAATACCACCTGTAGACATCACCACCTACACAATGTGTGCACAACATCACATGTACACAACACCACCTGCACAATGTTTACACAACGCCACATGTACACCACACCACCTATACAACATCTACACAATACCACATACATAGTACCACATGCATGACATGCACTCGACACCACCTATACACAATGTCATATGCACAACATGTACACAACACCACCCACACACAATGCCACTTGTACAACATGTACACAACACCACATTCCCACAACACCACTTGTACAATCATGCACACAACACCATATGTACATAGCACCATATGTACAACATGCACGCAACACCACATGTACATAACACTGCATATACAACATGTACATAGCATCCTCTATACACAACACTGCATAGCCAACATGGACATACAATCATTTGTACATAACACTGGATATCCAACATGTACATAGCACCATCTATACCAAGCGCTGCATATGTAATATTCACACAACACTATATGTACCAACTTGTACATAACATTGCATAAACATGTACACATGCTATATATACACAAAACTGCATGCACACAACATCATAGATGCAACATGTACAACATATACAACATATGCACAACAATAGTACCACACATCCATATACCGTATTATCTATACGAGGAAACCTTGTTTCGAGTGTCTTTCCACAATCCATTCTTATCCTAGCATGTTGCAAAGCACATTGATTTCATTCTGCTAATGTAACCCTCAACATCACCTATCCATAACATCAACATAGGAATAATACAAGCATAATATATCATTGCATATCCACATGATACTGACTTGATAGATTTTTCAAGGTTACTCTTCCCACTTGGTTCCTCGCAAACTAGGAATCTATTCATGTCATTCACTTGCATAAGAAATCATTTCTCCATAAGAATGATCCCTGATGACCTTGTCGGGCAGTGACATAAATACATGGATACATATATACATATAGACATACATAAACATTAGCATAAACAATTATGGTCCTATTAGACAACTATATGCATACATACACATACATACATATAAACATCAACATAAAATAATAATGATCTAGTCAGTCAATGACATACATACATACATGTGTACATATAAACATTAGCATAAAATAACCATGATCCATGATGACCCTGTCAGACATGACATACATGCATACACATATATACATCAACATAATCATGATCACAACATAATTACTATATATCATAAGGTCAAGGTTAAGAGAACTCCTTTTATGCATGAAACACATGTGCAACATCGAGAACAACAATTCCCAACATAGCCAAGGCATTTGACACCTCAGATCCATTTAATTCAACATTCCTGTTACCTTTCCCACGATTTTCTTGTCACTGTCCATTTACCTCAATGAACCCAACCAATCCAAATAGTTGTCATACGCTTGCCTTCAACTACCCTTATACATGCACCAAGCTTCATTTAGACCTTACATCACATGTTTGGTTTCATTAAACTCCTCTCAATCTCCATTAACTTCCTTCTCTCCTAACCAATTCCCAAGGCTCTTAAAACATAAAAGGAAACACCAAGAAACAATCAAGATAAGACCATGAAAACTAATAACAATACGACACCATAAGCAAAGTGGCATGATCATGCACTATACATAACAAAACCACAAATCAAGCTTAAACAAGGCACAAAGAATCGAAATCACAAGACTCTTAATAGAAACCATGAATCAATCCCAAAGGTTCCCAGTGATTCCAAAGAAAATCTCAACCTGGGCCTTCTTCAGAATTTCATTGTAGTCTCTTTTCCATGTAATCCACTGCATTATATTGCCATGAATGCACAATTTCCAGTGCATAAGTAATCATAACAACGTACTAGTTACCTTGTCTTATTGTGCTAAGCACATAGCATTGTAACTGAACATGTCCATGCCATCTCTCAAGGGACTCCAATCCTTTGACGGATCTAGCTATAACTAACAACTAGTTTATGTAACTGTCAACTATATGTCCATGAATATAGCACATATCCACATAATTTTAGACAAATCAAGGTTAAGAAGGCTTCCTATATGAAAAGCATGCATTTGTCTGTAATTAGGGTTTCCAAAGATAGCCAAAGGAATTCTTACCCAATTCCTTTCTTCTACCTTTTACCTTTATGAAATTGAGTCTTATTATGCACTATCACATCATCCAACTATTAGTTATATAAACAAATAAATTGTTACCTTGTCACACTAATACCATGAATTTTACCCTGCAACTACTCACACATGTCAACCACACGTTCCAAATATCAAGACAATCATATCTATCAATTTGAAATCAACCTTTACTAAGACTAACAATCATCTCATAATCCATAGTCAACTCATAGTCATTAGACATAATCCTACAACTATCACCTATTACACTCAAGTACATATCAATTGTCTCAACACATATGTGTTACTACGACCATCTTAAAACAAGATGATTTCTTCATGCAATCTTACAAACACATACTCATATCATGCAATTAATCCAACATTTGAAAAAACTATAAACATACCATCTTAGATAATTCAAGTAGATGACATAATCAAACACTCAAACATCAAATAGATGACATAATAAAATAGTAAAGCATAAAGCATATGGCAATCAAACTCATACCTTGATTTATATCAGGGGAGGCTATCTTGTCTGCACAATCAATCCAGACTAGTACAATATAAGTTCACAACACATTAGCTCAAACACAAATAATATCAGGATATCCATAACAGTAACTAACTAACATGCTCACATCATAAAATCATAAAAAATTAGCATTCATACATAATAATCATATATGCACAATCAATATAGATTAGTATGCCCTAATATCACAACACATTAACTAATACCTGAATGTCATAACCCCAACCATTTTCATAAACCAATCCAAATTAGTACGATACATATAACATCAAGATCTTAATGTAATAACCCTAATCATCAAGTTTCTAGCATATAACAACAACAAGTTATATATCATGCTCATCAAGAACATATAACATAGTCATCAAGTTAACTAACATATAACAACAACAAGTTAATCTATAACATACTCATCAACAACATATAACATAATGATCAAGTTATCTAACCTAAAACAACAATAGAAATGCATACAACCAGAGGTTACTATCATTCATGACTATCTGACACATGTGCATATGACTACACTCTTCAAATAATATCTATTGTGTATGTAACCATAACATCAATATAATGGAAGGAATACACATAACCTTAATGCATACAGAAATCCTTAACCTACATAGCTACATACCCAACATACAAACTTGTATGATGACATGTTCTTTCCTTGAGGTCTTTTTCTACACCTTCATTTTCCTGATCTATATCTCTTGCTCTATCTCAGTCAACACATTAGCAACATAAAATCCAACAACATCATGATGACCTAAAATGCATACAATGACCTCACAATGCATGTTGTACTTGCTATACATGCATAACCATAACCATGACAATGCATGCATAACAACATATAGACACCAACATGCATAGAGAATGCATATACAACCATACACTCATGACGACACATCCCACAACAACACCATCGATGTTCACATGGTGACATCACTATAACCATGATAAACACCATACAAATGCAACAAGCATAAGGAACACATATTAAGTTGACATGAATGCACGATCAACACACCGCCCATCTAGTTTGAGGGGTGAACCATGCTTTAATACCACTTTATAACACCCTCCTTTGACATCTACCCAAGTAACCAACCAACTGGGGTAAACGTGTGATGAGAGGCTATTATGATTTGATTCAACCTCCTAGGTGACCTTAAGGAAATGGAATCAATGGAAACATAGGATATAGACCTTACACATAAGTTATAGGACCCACGAGAACCATCCCAAGACTTTTGGTAACCAACCCATGGGTCCCACTTAGGTTTTAGACCTCTTGACCTACAGACGCTCCCACGCTATGGACCAGATAGCATACAAAAGGATCTATATGCTCTCATGAAAAGGCATGTCACTGTCTAGTGACTATGTTTCTGAGTTCTGTGCCAACAACCTTGGGATTTGAGCCACTTTTTCAAGCCCAAAACCCAAGTCACTGCCTAGAGTTAAATGACACCCTCATAATAATAAGATAACAGGGAAACAATGATGCAAATGTAAATACTTAAACAAGTCCTTAATTAGACCCCTACTAGCCATGACATGCATTTTGTCAAACATATCACAAATATGTATTCTACAGGTATAAACAACAGGGTCAACAAATGGATCTTATACTTATATGAGAATCACTAAGAACCATTGTTCCCTCATATCATTTATTGCATTATCATCTATTAGGTGATGGATACATTTTCCATTCAATTACAAGTGAAAACATTATGAGAGCCATACTTAGCCACTGTGATAAAACACACACATAACCATCATAATAGAAACAAAAATATCACTGAAATCAAAGCCATATGATCCACATATAAACCAGTGTAATACTCATAGAATAAAAAGGAGAAACAACATGATATTGATGATGCAAAATCCAAACCCCACATAGGACTACCACATTCCACCCAACCAACGAGTGGCTGAGCCAAATATCTCTTCAATCATTCACCCCCATGCCATATTCCTATCATAAATGTGGGAGTCAAACCAGAAGAACCAACTAGGGCATCCCGAGGCTAAACCACTTCACCCTCATCAATAGAAACCAAGCTTTACCATAATCCATCCCAGATCAATAGGAAATCATAATGAACATGTAATAATAGGATTTACCATGATCTCCATCAGATCACTAGGCCAAACAAGCATTGAAGCCATCAAATTTGTCCACCTACACTGTGAGGAATTTTCCTATTTCTCAGTCTCTTAGACTTTACTGCAATCTACACTTAATCACTAGGCCCTAAACCAAGACCACTCTGTAGGCTTTACCGCATATCCCATCCATGATTTCTAGGCCCAATGGAGAGAAATCCACCTCTTGGCTTTACTGTATATCCTGCCATTCACTGGAAAGGATTCCTGGGCTCATTGAGGCACATAATCCTAGATATAATGCAACCCACAGTCTGGCTCAAGGGTTACTAGGCCAGTGGCTTTGCTGTGATCCAAAGTTTGGTTCAAAGACCACTAGGCCATGTGTTCTATCATTCGAAGATCCACCTCACTCATCTTCGAATCCATTTGGCAATCCAACTCAACCAAAACATGAGAAACCCATCACACCATGGCTATTCGGGAATGGAAGGGCTAGGCTAAGAATATTGTCACACATGGAAAAACCCATGCCATGATAGCAAAGAACCACATGCAATACCATGCATGCCAAATCTAGCGAGGAAAACATACATGCAAATTGATACTTGCAAAGAGTCATGTTGTAGCTGCTTGATCCTGCTCTTCCCTGCTTGCTCCTTCCTTTGCTTGCCCTTTTTTCCTTTCTTGATGTAATGCAAAACTTGAGGAAAAGCTTGCCAGCTGATCCTCAAAAACCTTTTTATCAACGAGGCCTCTATTTTCTTTATTTTTCCATTATTTTCCTCCTCACATGCAACCTGTGACCTTTCACCTCCCTTTTCTCCTATTTTCCTCTATTTCATAAATAAATATGCCAAAAATGCCATTTTTCCTTTCCAAAGCCTTTGTCATTGCCTTTGCCAATTTCCTTTAGTCATAATAATCGAAATGAAAACCCTCTAGGATGTTTTTCCCACCATTTAGCTTGGAATACATGTCCCATCATTGTGGCCTTATATGTTTTTACATGGATTTTTAACCAAGGTTGTTACAATTGGAAACTTATGGGTATAGAACTTCAATTTTGTTTAGTTTTGTGTAAGTTTGTACATGAGCATCCAATGAAGATTCGATAATATTATGTATAGTTTCCTTTTTTTGTGAGGACACACAAATTCTTAGGGTTGGCAGAGAAGTTGAGGCTAGGAATTGAAAAACTTTTTGTTGTCAAATGCCCCTTTTTGTCCCATTCCAAACCCGAATTTTACCCTCCTATAGACCTACTTTATATACAACAAAAGGATATCATTTTAACTCAAGATAATTAGATGGTTATAAGGTAAATCTTGGATTTATGTCAAAATTCTATGTTTTAGATGCATTGTTGAGCTCAATTATTATTATTTATGGTTTATTGATTCATGTTATGCAGATCCTAGAACCCTAAAAGGATCTTGCGACAGAAGTCAAAGTTTGTCTAGTTGTGCAACCTCCAATAGGAAAGAAACGCATGGGCTCTATATAATGTAACATCAACATGCTCTATCACCCGTTCAAGCAAATCTTCAGTAACCATTACGCACCTGGATGGTTTTCCACTCTAGGATTTAGTTTAGTATTAAGGCTGAGATTCAAGTTTTCTTTGTTCGACTGCCTTCAACAAAATCAAACCTATCTACTCTTTTTTTGGATTTTCTATTTGTTTCTATGATTTTAGATATGGAGATAACATTATATCTATCAAGTCTCTATCAGAATAGGATCTAAATGTGGCATGTATCAGGATTGTTATGTATTTTATCTTCTAAAAAAGACTAACTCTGGACTTGAACTACGTAAGTGGTAAGGTCAGTACATTTCATTTTAGTTTTAGATTTTTACTTATGCTCAATAGTGTGACGATTAGGTCAAACCTTTTTATATCTCTCCTATGTAGGTTGTGAATTTATCAATTAAAACTACTAATTCTCATATTTTATCTACTTAATCTCATTCTGATCTAGTTTCTTCTTAAGAGACAATGATGTTGGTTGGTTTAGGCCCACCAACCCAGAACATTGACTATTTAGTTCTGTGTGTTTTAATCTTATTTTATTGTGTGGTTTGTGTATTGCAGTAATGCTCCATTTCAGTAGATCCATTCATTTAGAGAATAGATTATGTGGTTTATTTACTAATGCATGAACTAGTTGTATATAAGTTGCTTTATTTGATCGAAATCAATATATTGATGAGTGGTTGAATGCTTTTCGTTTGGATCTGGTATATTTATATGCTATTTCCATATATTTAATGTTAGATCTCAAGAATTAAGTTCAGTCCCTACTCCTTTGTGATTTGATTTATGGATTGTTGGATTATGAGCACACTATCTTTGTGATTTGATGTAGGGGTTATCTTAAGATTCTTTGCCACTCTTATTACTCTTATTAATAAAGATTAACTCTATATTATTTATAGAGAGAAAAAATGGTAGGTTTATAATGCTCGATTCATATTCACTAGATGTGTCGTGTAAATATTCATGTAGAGGATTCATTTTTCTAAGATATCACTCATCTTCTGGACATTAAATCTGTTCATATTTTATAAATGTATCTAAAAAACAGAGACTATGCATTGTTTACAAGTTATGTGTTCAATTGGCTCTAGGATCTGAGCTTTAAATACTGACAATACTCTATTTCTATTGTTAAAGAATGATATACATATATATTTTTCTTAAAGACTAATGATATGAAAATATGATTCAAATATTTAGTACTTTGAAACAAGGTTTGATTTCATAGTTACATACCTCACATTTTATTTCATGTATCTTACTTATAAATCACAAAATTAGTAGATAATACTATATACTCTAGGGAATTTAGGCTTAACAATTTTTTCCTTCAACTGTGATAGGAAGTGTTATACAGTTAATGGATGGTGTCTTTTAAATTCCTTGACTTCATTTCATGAAGATTGGTTTTGAACCCACAGTGAGTTCTTGAGTTGTAGGACTTCATGAGATTTGAGGGAAAATTTATGTCAATAATCTAGAAGGGCTTAATTGTAAGTTATTGATTGTCCCTGTTAATTTTGGTAGCTCAAGGAAAAATCCCTCCGTTGGAAAATATTCCTCATGAAGGAAGACCGCTCTTGGCATTTGTAAGAATATAATATAGTTAAGGAAAAATATATTTTTAATATGGAAACTCACATGTGCACAAAAGGACAGGTCAATCCTAAGGAGAATCTAGACACCCTTGGAAGCCTTTAAATAGAAGTCAAGTGATCCTCATTTGGAGATCAACAATCATTCTTCCTTCTTTATTTTTTCGCTCGCACAACTCTAAAGTTGGTTCATGGAAATTCGTTGGAACAGGTCTGAAATCCTAGGGCCTAAAGCTCACACGTGTGATTAGGGCTTTTGGTTCTCAACCGTAGGGTTGCCATAGGATATTTTTAGTTGCAATCACACACATGCAAGCTTATGCTTGCAATTGGAGGGTTTCAACCACATGTACATAGACCCTCTCCGTGAAATTGGAAACTAAGGTTTCATTTCATCACTTGACTGTATATTTCGTCAGTTGACAGCGAATGTTGACAATTGACCACAATATTATGAATTAGGGTTTTAGTTATTAGTATTACTAGGTTAATATCTTAGATGTTATTTAGTTGATTTTACAAGATAGTTTTGTGGTTAAAGATATGGATGATTGTTCTCTCTCGTTCCTTAACATTTTATGACAATTGAATAAGAAGAATTTGAAAGGGTTCTCCCACTTGTGTGGTTTTTCAATAGTCTCTAACCAGTCTTGGTGTCTCTATGTGTTAATGCACCTCTTATATTATGCCTTTTTATTCCCTTACATTGTTGATGATATTGTGCTTTATACATAATTGCATATGATGTAATGATGGTATAATTTTGTTGGGTGAATTGAATGTGTAAATGATGAAATGAAATTATCTAAAGCAAAAAACAATACAACCCTAAGAAAAATTAACAATGGAATTAGAGTTGGGCTAAAGAAACGCCATTGAAGATCACCCCTATGAAGACACCATTATTGGAAGTAACAAATGGAGGAGACCTAAAATAATGCTAAGGTTTGAAGGAAACCCTAGGAAATCTAGTTATTAGGATTTGATGGATATCATGAGGTTAGGGTTTATAAGAAACCCTTGAATATGATGAAATATTGGGTTTTACAGTCTTGAAAACCTAGCCTTATCAATGGGGAGTTTTTCTAGAAACTGTGACAGATTCAGTATAACCATAGATGGGCTAGCCTCAATGAGGCCTTGGTTGTTGATGAATGCAATTGAATATATTTAAGGAAACATAGTAATGACTCTTCAAGGTCAGTTCATGGGGGAGATGATAAAACAATGTAAACTTTGAAATGAGAACCCATACTGTTACCCGTTTTGTAGAGATAGCAAAAAAGTGACTCAATTTCGAAAAGGGGTTATGCAGAACACACATGTTTTTTTTAAAACTTAGTTTTTGGCACTATAAATTTTTTTATGTACATTGCGTTTTATGATGGTAGTGTTTCTTATGCTGATTTAAAAACGTGGTAATTCTACACCAGACTCTTTTTTTAAAATGTTTTTTTTAACTTTTTTGTTTTCTAATGTATGAAATGTAAATAATTATTTTGCAAACTTAATAATTTTTGAAGTGATATTTTTCTTCATATTTTCTTGTTTTATTTAATTTTACTTTTTTTTGTAGTGAGGTTTTTATTGTTTCACATATTTAAAAAAGAAGGTTGATATTTTGACTTTTCAATATTCTACATATCTATACATTGGTAATTTATTTTTCAATCCACAAGAAATAATTGTTTCTAAAAAACAATATTTTCTAACAATTGACATAAAAATAGACATTTTAAACATAAATATAATTAAAAAAATACACATTTTGATAATTTTTTGCTACAATTGACATGCAAAAATCACAATTTTTATACGAAAATTTTAACTAAAAATAGTTAAATGATAGTTTTTTTTATGAATTTCATATCAAAAAAATAATAATAATCAATTTTTTTTTTTTTCAAAATATAATGGTTAACTTAAAAATTAATGCGAAAATCACATATTGCAAATATTCAACGCATAACAACCTCAATTGAGTGTATATTCTTCTCATAAAATGTCAAAGTCAAGACATTGCAAGTATAACTACTTAAGAGTTACAAAAAATGAGCTTGATTTCCAAGCATAATTTAAATTTAATCAACAATGTCACGTAATCCAAACTCTTCGTCCTCTAGAGTTTCATCATTGTTTTCTTCCTCAATATTTTCTGCTTCCTTTTGCTCATTTTTGTCTTCTAATGGATCTTTCATGTCTGCCAATCTCCCAATGTATGTCTTTCCAAACATCCGATGTAATGGTGGTTGAGGTTCTTTTGCCTTTTTTGCAACACGTGATTCACTAAAGTCCCCTTTCTTCAACCCAATTTCTTGCATTGCATCTAGAAGAAATTGAAGAGTATTAATTCTTTGCTGAATGAAATTGCATTGTAATGGATCTTTTTCAATTGCAATGCAATTTCTTCCTTTTTGAAGGCATCGTGCTAGTGTTGTACCTAGTTATCAAGCAAAAAAGAAATAATGAAGTAAATTAGTACAATGACATATTAATTTAAAAAATAACATATTGAAATTCAATTCTATGTAATAAAACTTACCTGAGCCAAAAATAAATCCAGAACCCAATCTCTATCATTTGAACATATGTCTATAAGATAGTTAGTCAATAATTGTGGTTTTTGATAAATGTTAACTATCTCTCCTTTTGCTTCTTTGTCTTCATATGTTAGTTTTCTCACAACAACATCATAACTCAGTATTTGGCTATAACTCTTTCTGTCCACCCGATTAAAAATCATAGACATACAACTATCATCTTTTGCCCAACTATCAATATGAATGAACTCACAATCATTTATAAATACTTGATCATCGCGGTTAAGAAGATTTGACTTTTGCCTGTAACATGAAATAGTAAAAGTTCAGTCAACTTGTACATAAATGAATTTTTCAACATTAATCACATATACATTTTAAACGTCTTACCATGTAAGCTGCATCCTTGAATTTGCTTTCCCTTTGAAGCTTGACAATATCATTGTCAATTGTGTGTCTGAATGAAATGTCACAAATCTCCATAATGGTGATGACGTGACTTCTACAAATCCCGCAACCAGTTTACTAAAAGCTTGATAAGTATAAGGGTCACTATCATAGTCAATATTTGGAGCATTGAAACCATGGGGAATATCTGCAATAACTAGGGCATACTGCCTTTTAGGTATGAGTTTAGCAATGTCTTCACAGTCGCTTGTATTACTTGATATTGAACAGTGTCTAGCCCATTCTTAGCACGTTGCTTCCTCAGTCTTTCGGTCTTTATTTTTTCGATAAAGGTTCTGAAGCTAGTTGGCGCTCCATTATCATCCTTCTTCATCTTTTATAAAACAAAAAAATATATGTGTAAGTTATACATTAAAAATAGTACACAGATGAATAAAAATGAATGTGTAAATCAAGATACCTTTTTAAATGCAAGATACAAAGCATTTAATGTTGATGTAGAACTTGAATCTAGATAGTTGCGTACGACATCATCCCAACTATCTTCATTCAACAATCTAACCATTTGTTCTTGAATTTTCATGTAAACTTTGTGACTACATAGATAAAGTAACAAAAAGTCAGTATAATGATATGTATAACAAATACTACCAAGAACAACATGTTTTATTTAAAGAAAATTATAATCTAGAAATAAACAAAAATAATTCAACAAACTTACTTTTGAAATTCCTTAGACATTTCCTCCAATGATAATTCCCCTGACTTCACACGAGATAATATTGTTTTAACAATTTTTTCATCTTTCACTCCTTGCATTGCTCTCCAAGGTGTGATAGCCATATCTTCTGGAAGTTGTTTCAAGTCAAGACCTAATTTACTGCCGCCACATATCAATGGCTTAGACTTTTTAATATTCTAGTTTTTGATGCCAATGTTTTCCCACATGCTAAAAATCTCATCAATCAAGTTCCAAACATCTCCAGTTCTAAATGCCAATTGGAAAATGTTATCAACACCTCTGAATATGTCACTAGGAAGGTTGCGTTTTCCACTTTTTGAATTTGGTTTCTCTTCAATTTGATAGCCTATTTCCATACAACATTCCCTTCGGAAATCTGCAGTAACATTTATCCTATCCCCACCACATTTTTCTTGAAATTCATTATGAATAAATCTAACCCTTTGCATGAAAGTCATAGACATTCTATATTCATTATCTGAATTATGATCCCACACCACTAACTTTGCTTCTATATCCAATAAACCAGCGTAAATGATACATTTCATTGTTTCAAAACGTGGGTTATTGGGATATTCCTCCATTAATTGTCTTTGAGCTTCTATAGAATGATTCCCCCCAAGCACATAATAATTGTATTCAAAACATTTTGATTTATCAAATGTTTCTTTGTTGGGAACTTGAACTGGATCAACAAGAAGCACATAATTAACCACATGAGCATATGGATTATACCTCATCAATGTCTTCAAGTTGTGAACATGCAGATGGTGTGGCTTTTTGACTTGATATTGACATTGTCCTTCACTTTCCTTATAGGTTTTTCTGACATTAAGCTCAAATGTACGACCACCATCAATTAAGTTTTTCTTTGTCAAATTCTGTCGAATGGCATTTTGTTTTGTTTTGGTAATGCCATCCTTTAAATCAGCTCCTAGTGTAATGATTTCTCTGCTTTTTTTGAAGTTTCACTAGGTTCTTGACTGCTAGTAATGACTACTTCAAAATCTTCAACTTTACTTTTCTTTGTCATAACATTCTCAACAGATTTATTTTTTGGTGTTGTTACTTTTGGTATTTTACGGCTCTTCTCAGTTCCAATGTCATCTTCAGTAACAACAACATATGCTTCACTGTCAGTTTCAACTTCATTGTCATCAAAAGTAACTTGTTTACCCTTGCTAGATTTGTCCACTAGAGGCCTTTTTTTCTGATCCTTTGGATGTATTTTTGTAGCATCATCAATTACTACATTTTTCCTATTTTCCATATCTTCTTTTGACATTGAGTAAAAACTGCTGACAACTTTCATGATATCATGCTCTATGAAATGAATGCCTCCCAACCTAATTGAACAACTTTCAACAAAATTCTGCCAAATAAAATATCATATGTCAATAAAAACAAAATTAAAAAAATATAGCAAGACACTTTCAAGAAAACAAAATACAAATATAAATGACAATACTTACGATGTTTTGTTTCATCTCATTTACGATTTGTTTACACAACTTTGTAGATACCTCTCTCGTGTCATACAATGAATATGTTAGTTGATATTTAATCCTTTCATGTGACTTGAGAGCTTTTGTAAGTATGTAAACAACTTCAGTGTCTAGTACCGAACACATATCTATAACTCTTCCCATCAGCTCAAAAATTTCATTTTCATTCGGTATATCAATATATAGATATATATTCACACTTTGACTTTCTTTTTCTTTCACATACCATATTCTTGATGGGAATTTCACCTCTTTTGAATTCTTCCAGTCTGAAATCATCTTCTTATCATTTGAGGCACTTCAAAGATTTGTAGCCATGAGCTCAGGTGGAGTTCATTCACCAATGTTTTTTGAAGATGCACCTTTAAGTGTCTTTGGTCCAGACATATTCACAGAAACCTTCTTTGATGCCATTTTCCTAAAAAATAGAAACACAATTTAGTAAACAATGAAAACATATTAACTTAAATCCACAATGAAAATATATCTTAAATTTTTAATTTGTATCATCAGATAATTGAAATTAAAAAGATATT
>APFE031300741.1:0-18709 GCA_000404065.3 Pinus taeda
AGTGTTCATAAACTTCTTTATATTTTAAATTTATATTGTGTTTATACATAATAATAATTAGATTGATTTCTAAATGGGGTCGAAGTTAGATTAAAATGTTACATGTTTACATTTACATTTATGTTTACATTTACGTTTACAAGTTTATGTGAGATCTACCCCCATACTCGAGGTCTCTCTAACAATAACAATGGAGCATGGGGATTTTGAGAGAAATTTTAATATCAATAAAATAAAATTTTATTTTAAAATAATTCAATTTAGTGAAAAAATAGATTTGGATTGAGGATAGCTTTGGAAATGTTAATGAAAATATTTTTATTGCTAATAAACTTAAAATAAAATAATATTAGTGAAATAAATTTAGTGTAATATTAATAAAATAAAATTAGATTGAAGGGTTAAGTTATTTGGTTTTATGGTAAGTCACTATGTTAATTCTTTTCAATACTCTTTGCTTTAGGTTTTATTAGTTTCATGACCAATCTTGGCATGTCATCTGGTCAATTATCCTCAACACTAAGTTATACTAGTTTGGTCCAACAATTGAGCTCAACACTCTTGGGTTTAAGCTGGAATGTGATCCCTTTTAGTTAATTTGACCAAATAGTTTTTGGAAATATATTAATAAAAAAAATAATTTAATTTAAGAAGATATATATTTATTATTAATTTTTTTCATATTTCAAAAATATTATTTTAAAATTAATATTTAAATAAAAAAATAA
This sequence comes from Pinus taeda, assembly GCA_000404065.3. NCBI lineage: Eukaryota > Viridiplantae > Streptophyta > Pinopsida > Pinales > Pinaceae > Pinus > Pinus taeda. Next base: position 729 of record APFE031300741.1, read on the forward strand.
CATTATATAGATAACATTTAAAATAAAGTTTGGATTTATTAAAATCCATTTTAATTTTTATCTCTTGTAATATTAAATCTCAGATTTATATCTCAAAAAAATTAATCTAAATCTGAATTAAAATAAATCTAAAATAATAGTAATATTAATATTAATTATAAATTAGTATATATGATTCCACAAATTATCCAGTAAAAGCTACCTTTTATTCCTCCCGTGGAACTTCTAGGTGGAATCTCATCCATCCAGCCCATCTCATGGCTTTTATATGCAATAGATGGTGTGGGCGAAGTTACTTAAAAACCAATAATAATTTTAGTTTAAAATTAATTTCCACCATTTTTAAATGTTTATTTTTATTTTATATCAAATTTTTTATTTTTTCTTTTATTTTATATTAAATTTTTATAATTAGATAATTAATTTAAAAAACAACTTTTTTTAGTAAAAGATTAAATGTAATTTTTTTATTGAACTTAGATTTAATGTTATAGTATGCTAGAAATATGTAACTTAAAGTAATATAATGTTAATATTTTGACTATGTCAAAATAAAATTAAAATATGGTAGAGATGTGTAACTTAATGTAATGTAAACATTGTAACTTGGTGAAAAATAAAATTAAAATAACAAAAAAAAATTAACACTATAAAAATTAAATAATAAAAAAATGAAAATGACTCATGGTATTGACTCATGGAATTCCTCTCATATAATCATTAAACTAGCCTAGATTCAAGTTAGTTTGATGTTATATTTAGATACATAATTAGTAGTGTTGAATCCATGCAGCCTATAAAGGTAAAAAAAATATTATGGATATGTTGGCACTAGGCATTTGTGTGTAAAGGTGAGGAAATATTAGGAAAAATATAATTATTACATTTTATCTAATATGTTTTCCTACCTCCATCCACTTTTTACTAAGTTATATTGGATAAAATATAATACTATAATATTAAAATTTACTGAACATACTTCTTATTGTAATTTTTCTTTATATTTGTAATTTAAAAGTAAACAAGCTCAACTATAAAATTAGTAGGAGTCAGGGGAAATATTAAGTAAAATGTAATATTTAGGGTGGGGTATGCCCTGAAATATTAGGTAATATTTAATAATAATACTTTTTAATTAGTGTTAGGCCACATGTGTAGATGTAATGTAAGTAAACACTTTTAAATAATTAATATAGACATGTTCCATATATAAATTTAATTAATAAGTTCATAAAAACTTAGTATTTACAATATGAAAATATTTTTAATCATGAATATTTATCATGGATATTATTAACTTCTAATTAGGTTTTTTTACAATACCATGGGCCAATACCTACAAGAGAAATATAAAGGAGAGGAGGGAAGAAAATTATAATACCATGGGCCATCTAGGCTTTTGATTATTATGTTATGGATCTAGGCTTTTACACCATGGGCCAATACCATGGCTTATCAATACCACATGCCCAAAAACCATCACTTAATTCAAAATCAAAATATTTTACAAATACTTTATTTTAATTTAATTTTATAACATTTTTAAATTGAATCTAAAAGAAAAAATGTTAGAATTACTTTTGAGGTATATATAAACCCTCCATCCTCATGAATACTAACAATATTCCCATAGAGATTAAATGGAGGTTTTAATAAATTAAAAATTGAGAATACTTTTATATATACATATGTGAAATTTATATAATACAAAAAATATTATAAACAACCATGATAGATGCATATTAACCAAGGATCCAAGGGAAATGAGAAATAAAAGTGATTAACAATGATAAAGATAGTGCATGATTTTTTTAAGTTTTTCATTATTTTATTTTCTTTTACATGATTGATCCAAAATATAGGTTTAATATTTTACAGCCAATTTTTTTTTCTTTTAATTGAGATACTTTCTTAAATACAATGCAATGGGATCGTATTCCAGAAAGTCAGTTAGATGGAAGGGGGAATAGAGTGGGGGAGAGAAACATAGAGTTGGGAGAGATAGTGAGAGAGGGAAAGGAAGAGAGAGAGGTAGGGAAAGAGGGAAGGATAGAGATGGATTTGGAGGGGGGGGAGAGGGAGCAAAGAACAAAGAATTTGAGAGATAGAGGTGGAGAGAGAGGGAGTGACAAGGGAGAGATGAAGATGGAATGAGGGAGAGAGGAGACGAGGGAAGAGAGAGACAATGCGGGGATAAAGATAGGGAAAGAAGGGGAATAGAGAGACATGGAGATATAGATATGGAGGGAGAGATGGTGGGGAGAGAGAAGGAGAGAGGGAGGGACATAGTAAAAACGTTGGAGGGTGGAGGGGGAGAGTGTGTATGTTGGGGGGGGGAGACGGAGGGAGGTGGGAGAGAGAGATGAAGTTTGAAGGGGAAGAAAGACATAGAGAGAGAAAGGGGAGAGAGGGAGTGGAAGAGAGATGGAGAGATAAGAGCACGAGAGAGAGAGAGGAGAGAGAGGAGAGAGAGTATCGTTTTGGGGGTGATAAGGAGAGACAAGGGGAGTAAGAGATATATATGGGGGGGGGAAAGAGGGTAGGAGAGAGAGGCAAAGAGAGGGAGGGAGGAGAGAGATAGATTGGGGGGGGGGGAGAGAGGAGAGAGGAGAAGAGACACGGGGGTTGGTAGAGAGATTATGTGACATGTGTTTAGGGCTCATAGAGAGACAACTTAAAGGAGAGATGGAGGGAGGTATAGATATAGATGGCAAGGGTATAGAGGGAAGAAGAGAAACATATAGAAAGGGAGGGAGAGGGAGAGAAGGAGAGAAAGGGGAGAGAGGGAGGGGAAGAGAGAGAAGGAGAGGGGGGGAGATAGAAACAGAATGGAAGGTGGAGAGAGAGGCAATAATAAAGAGGCACATAAAGACAAATACAAAAATAGAAGTTAGATCTAGAAAGTCATGAATATTTGACTAAAATAGATGTATTGATTTCAATGTAGTTGATTTCTATTACTATTTGATCACATGCACTATATGCATTAATTTCTGTGTAGATGTCAATTTATAATCGTATTTAATACCTTACACTAGATGCATTTATTTCAGTTTCGATGTTGACTTATACTCCTATTTAATTGCTTGCACATGATGCATTGGTTTGAGTGTAGATATTGTTGTCTAATCCTATTTAATCACTTGTACTAGATGCATTGATTTCAATGTACATGTCGATTTCTAATCCTATTTAACACCTTACACTATATGCATTTATTTCATGGTAGATGTTGATTTCTACTCATATTTGATTGCTTGCATTGTATGCATTGGTGTCAGTGTAGATATTGATTGTTAATCCTATTTGATTGCTTACACTAGACACATTGATTTCAGTATAGATGTTGATTTCTAATCCTATTTGATTGTTTGCACTATATGCATTGATTTTAGTGTAGATGTTGATTTCTGTTTTGATGAAGCTAGATGTATGATGTACATTAATTTCAAAGTAATTAGATTAATATTGTGCATTGCTATAGTGTAAGCATATCTCTACATCCTCCATCTATATCTTTATCTCCCATTGTCTCTCCTTCTCCATCTCTCTATCTCACCCCCTAAAAATATACACTCTCTCTCCATATCTATCTATCTCTCTCTCCCTCACTCCTTTTACCCTCCCTCACCCTCTCTTCCCCTTCTCTCTCTCTCTAACATTTCTCTCTCTGTATCTACATCTCTTCCTCCCTCCTCATCTTTGCCTTTCTCTTCTTCCCTCTCTCACCCCCCATCTATATCTTATCTCCCTTGACTCTCCTTCTCACCCCCAAAAACATACACACTCTCTCTTAGTGTAAGCACATAAAAATTATTCATGACGTGCATGGACTTATGCCTTACACTAATTCAACCATAAATACAATACTTGAATTTTCATCCTAAATAAAATGTTGGCTTACCCTAAATGTTTTCTTATTGAAACTATAAATTATTTATAATTGGCTATATTCTTATTATTATGATTTTCCATCATTCAAAATTTTTAATTACTTTGCATTCAAACACAGTAACATAAAATAACTACCATTGAAAATTATTTGGGGTTTAACACTCCATAAGTCACAATTATTGACTTTGGAGAAAATTATTATTAATATTGGAGAGCCATAGAGACAAACTATGTTGTTTACTACGGTGCCTCGAGTTAAATATTTGAATGGTCTATGATTCCAACTACTCTTTTCATATGATCGATATGAAAAAATGGAAAAAATAATAGGTGTGACAATAGGAACAATATAACAAAATAGTCTTAGATTGATCGCAATGAAGATTATTTATAATTGACTATATTCTTATTATTCACATTTTCTATCAATCAAAATTGTTACATTGACACTTTGCACTCAAATTTTTTATTTCATCATTTTTCATCATTCAAGTTACTAAGAGTCTCTCTCGCCTCAACAAACTGGGGTAACTAAGAAAATTTTAAATTAAATTGACCAAATTAATCTACGACATATTTAGCATATTTAAAATGATCAAAATAATTAGATATTCAACAAATTTTGTATGATTGCACACGAACGAAACCAACCTAGATCCATCTTAACACCGAATCTATCAAGCATTGAGAGAGATCAAATAGCTCAAGGTGCAAACCTTTCCTCAAGTTTTGCACTAAAAAAATAGGTTTGTGCCTTAAGAGATTTCATCCCTCTGTGCGCTTGATAGATCATATGTTAAGATGGATTTAAGCCTGTAATATCAATCTGAATGATACTAATAGTGATTAGTAATGATGAAAATAATAATATTGATTATTTTAAAGTTAGTAATGATAATAATTTTAATAATTTGAAATATTATAATAAATTACAATTAATATAAATAATAATATCAATAGTAAGAACTATAATTCTTTCTCTCCTATTTTAAAAGAGGGTGCTCAATCTTCACAAATTCTCTTTTGATCCATTGGTGCATTATTTTCTAAAAAAAAAGGTTAAACTTTCCCCTAGCACTAAGAAAGATCTTGGTTGAGGATATTATTTGCAACATTGAATTTCACATAAGGACTTGTCTGATCCCATTAAAAATATCAGTAGTCATTATTGTGCAATTATTCTTAGGAAAACTAAACCTCCTAGGAGCAATATTGGCAAGTTGAAATTCGAGGCCCTTAAAGTTTAAAGAATACCCCCCACATTGTTGTCCTTAAAGTCGATAAAGGAGGGCAGTTTTTATCTTAGATAAGGATGACTACAGAAGAAAAATGATACATCACTTGTGTAACAACGGTAGTTATATAAAGCTCAGTAAGAACCCCCTAAACAAAAAATCTACAGTTGTCTCCTTAGCTATTAAATCTAATAGCTCTATCATCTCCATAAACCATAAACTAACTAACAACAACCCCCTCACTGCGATAATTTGTGGGCTTCCCAAGATTCATAAGGAGGGCATTCCCCTTAGACCCATTGTCAATATATTAGGTGGGCTTACTTATCTTTTAGCTAAATATTTAGCCTTGAAGCTTAGGCCTCTTGTTGGTCGTACTAATTATTTTGTCAAGGACTCTTACTCTTTTGCGAGTGGGTTAAAAGGTGTAAATTTGAGCATAATGATATAATGGTTAGTTTTGATGTAGTTTCTCTTTACACCAATATCGATATTAATGAGGTTGTTGAGTTAATTAATCACATCACCCACCCTCATACAACAAGGGTTGTTGAGATTTGTCTTACCCTTAATTGTTTTAGCTTTGATGGTGAATTCTATGAACACATATGTGGCAACGTTGTCATATGTTTTCGTCTCTCTCCCATCATTGCTAATTTGTTCATGGAATATTTTGAATCTAAAGCTTTGGCTTCAACTCAATTATGATCAAATTTGTGGAAAGGGTTTTTTATGTTACCTTCATCTTGTAGCCTCATAGTCATGATAAGTTCAATCAGTGCTTTTAGCATCTCAACAATCAATGAAGGTCCATCAAATTCACCATGGAGATTGAAGTTAATGGTAGATTACTCTTCCTTGATGTGCTTGTCTCTAAGAAAGATGATGGTTCTTTCTTTCACCAAGTATTTTGTAAGAAAACTCACCCTAAGCAATATATTCATGTTGATTCACATCACTATTTGACCCAAAGTATGGGTATTCTTGACACATTAGCTACTTCGGCTTTAAGGGTTTCTGATGAAAGTCACATGGTGAATGAGAAAACCCATCTCCTTAATGTTTTTGAAAGAATGACTATAATAGATACCAAGGTATGAAGGATTTTTTAAAAGTGAGCCATGGTGCTAAGACTAAAAATGATTTGGGTGAATTGGTTTGGCGTGTCTAACTTCCCTTTATCTAAAAGATTACTGACAAAATTTCTCATATTTGTGAGAAGCACAATGTTTCTTCCACTTTTATACCCTTGAAAACCACCCGTAGCTCTTTAAGATCCATCAAAGACACTACATAGCTTAAAAACATGAAGGGTGTTTATTTGGTTCCATGTTCATGTGGGACCCCCTAGAATGGAGAAATTGGCCATTCCATAAATCAAAGGATTCAAGACGATGTAGTTGATATAAGACATGGTATGAATCCACTTCATCTTTGACTGAACATATTAAGAAGAAAGAACACCTCATATGTATAGAAGATTCCCAAGTCATTGCTAGGATTGATGAATCCAATCATCATAAATTTAGGGAGGTCATCAAAATCGACAAAAGTTCTAATATGCTAAATAAGAATGATGGATGGAAGATCAACAATTGTTGAATCCCATCTCTTTATTTCTAGACATTGTCATTTTTATTTCTCTCCCACTTTGGTGTCTTTTTCCCTTTTTTGTTTTTGTTTTTCCTCTTTCTTGTTCTCCTTATTTTTTATGATTAGTATATCTCTTTATTCCTTTCTTTATAGTGGTTAATAGTACTTTCAATAGGTTATTTTTGTGTTTGGTTGTCATTAGTATTTTTATTTTATTCATTCATTGGATTATTTTTATTCTTATTAATAAATATTCATTTATATGTCTTCTAATTTCCTTTTATATCTCATTCGTGGTTGTAATTATATAACATTATAATTCTAATTTTGTGTTTTATTCTTTTATTAGTGTTCGAAATTTTATTTTTTTAGATTTATTTCCTTGAATGTCTTTATTATTCATTTAATATTTTATCTATATTAGTATTCTTGATGGTTGTTTTTGTTAATTTCCTTTTAAAATAATTTTCTTATTAGTGTAATTTAGTTTTTTTCTTTTTAATAAATATTTTATATTCATTGTCCCTTTTGAATTTTATATTTATATATATATGAATTGAAAATATTTAATAAAAAATATACATATTATTTTCAATGATATTTGGTTTTTCTTTATAGTTGTATTTTTGTAGATCTATTATATTTTTTAAATTAGGTTAATTTGTTGTTTTTTCAATTTTTTTAATATTATTATTTTAAAATAAATATTTTATCTTTCTGTATTTCTTTTCATGTTTATTTTAATAGTTTTTTAGGTTTTTCTTGTAATTTTCATTTTAATATTATATGTTTTATTTTCTTACCATTATGATATACAATTTATAAGAAAGACTATTTACAAGTTAATAATATCCATTGTAAAATGAGGTTGAATATCCATGGTTATGAATCTTTTTATATTGTAAGTATTTAGTTTTAATTTAAAAAAACATAAAAAATTATTTGTGATTTTTGAACATGTGATATTGATGACTCATAGTATTAGTCCATGATATTGTAACAATTCTTTTTTAGAAGTTAATAATATGCATAGTAAAATGAGGTGAATATTCATGGTTAAAAATCTTGTTATATATTGTAAATATTAAACTTTTATGTGCTTATTAATTACATTTTAATATTGTTAAAATGGTTCTTAATTGTTTATGTGTTATATTTTAATGTGATATGTAAAAAATTTCACAAACTTATTATAAGCATAGTGTGAGTTTAATTGGTTGATTTTATTATGATTAGGAGTTATTAATCATTTTTTATGCTAAATATATTTTGAGTTTGGATACTAACTTTTAAATTGAATAAGTACTTAAAAATAAGAAAAATGTTTAATTGTTTTTAAATTTTTTAAAAGGTATATAAATAATAATATATAATTTTTCAATTTGAATTATAGTTGAATTAATAAAAATATAAATAATAGTTAGAAAGTTTATAATAAGATAAAAAAATTTACATTATATATAAATGGGAATAGTATCTATCATGAGAATGATGAAATTAAAACATTTGAGTTGTAAACATAAATTTATATATTATATCATGAAAAACAAGGGATATGAGTAATTATACTTCAAAAGATTGGCTAAGGGGAATTATATTAATAAACTATCATTCCCATGTGGTTGTTATTATACATATAGTCTTTTTATATAATTATGGGTGACCATAACAACAACATCACTCTCTCCACAATATGCGTATATATCTCTCATCAAATCTCTATCCCTAACTTCTCTAGTTTCTCCTAATATCTCTATCCCTAACTTCTTTAGTTTCTCCTAAAATATCTATCCTAACTTCTCTAGTTTCTCCTAAAATATCTATCCCTAACTTCTCTAGTTTCTCCTAAAATTTCTATCCCTAACTTCTCAAGTTTCTCCTAATCTCTTACTCACGTAGACTTCCAGAATTAGTCTACATAATTACATAACTCACTATATCATTTCATCATCACAAATATTAATTATTTCATCGTTATCCTTTTTAATGATTACCTGTGATCCCATATTCATCATCATCTTGGGGTTTTTTCATACATGTAATAATTCTTTTGATGCTCCTATATGAGACAAAATTCCATGAAGTTCTTCCACCCATGCCCTTATTTATGTCTAAACTTTAGCATTGGTAGCTAGATCCCTTCATCTTGTGAAATGGACATATGATTATAGCATTTAAAAAAAAGATTATAAAGGAAATTGGGATAATGGATTTTGTGATGAGTCTCAAAGTGCTCAAGCACAAAAATGGAACTTGAGTTTCTAGCAGAAAGTAGCGATTAAGAAATTGCATATTTCCTTTTCAATCTGATCCTTTGAAGTAGTATCATCTTTATCTTCCCCACTCTCTATCGTTTATGATATTTTTTCTTTATTCTTTATCATCGTTGGTCTTCTTCACTTGTACCCTCAAAACATAAGTAGTGTTGAAGTCCATATAAAATAATAAGGATCCACCATAATAAATGGGTAACTAATCACTACATCTATCACTTCTCTAGGAATACATTTCTTATACATGGCTCATCAATAAGCCTTCATACCTATTCATTCTTTTCCTCTTGGATCTTCACCATCTTCCTATCATCATCCTATCATCATCCTAGGTATTTCACGTACTTGTAATCATGATTTTGATTCTCTTGCATCAAAAATAATTTCATGAAGTACTTCCACCCATGGCCTCATTTATATCTCAACATTAACATTAGTAGGTAGATCCGTTCATCTTTAGAAATGGACATATGGTTATAATTTTTTCAAAATTGATTGTGAAAAAAACTAAGAGAACAAAATTTGGTGATTAATCTCTAAGTGCCCAAGCAGAAAAATGGAACCTAAGTTTGTAGTAGAAAGTAGTGACTCAAAACTTACATATTTACATAATGTTAACGATGATCCCACACACACATATTTATATAATATAATTATAATATATATATATATATATATATATATGTAAGTATGTTGTATGGTATGTATATGTATGTATGTATGTATGTAGTATGTATGTATTATGTATGTATGTATGATGTATGTATGTATGGATGTATGAATTATGTATGTATAGATATAGAGATACCCATATCAATAAATCTATTAGGAAACCATTGATTCTTGTCAAATTTGTGGATGGATTCCTTGGCAAACATATTAGCATAGACAAATGCACATCACCCAATATTATAGGAATTGATTAATTATAATCATGGAACTAGCCAAACATTAATCAACATCAATAAGAATTAATTGAACTAATTGAGCTAAAAAAAATTGTTTGGAACATATTGTCCCACCATCAAACCCTCAAACATGTAATCTTAACCCTAAAGAATTCAAAATTGAGTGAGAATTTTTATTTTTTTGTACCTTCCACATCCCAATATTCCATGAGAAATAGGCATATCACAAGCAATATCTAAACCTTTACCAAAGTGACGAGGATAAAATCTTCTCCTTCTAACAACCCAAGGTGAACCCAATTAATGACAATGACACTAATATATATATGTATGTGTTTATATAAGCACACAAATATTTTATGTGATGATCAAGGAACACAAATTTTATTTTATCCATTTAGTTTCAAATCTCACTAAGATTTAATCTGTCTAAAAGAACATGAGTCTTTAAGCCCATCTATCACCGCCTACTCAACTACATGTTGGTGTTAATTTTTTCCAACCTTCACCATCATAGAAGATCTAAGCAATGGAGCAAATGAACTTGGTAAATCTCTCAAAATGACATAACAATGAGAAAATAAAGGGAAGAAAAAACAGAATACCAACTATGGGCTAAGGCGAGATTGCTCCAACCTAAACATTAACATCGACAGTAATGTGAATCCAAATAATTAGAATAAAAACACTATCAATAATAACCAACCCAAACATGGAATGAACAAATGGCCTTAGTAATACCTTCCCTTGCATGGTATGTGGTGACGTCACCCATTACACTTAATATTTCCCCTAGGTTATAGAGTATACAAGTATGAGTGGTATCATGACCACCTTGGGTCCTAACATCCCACAAGTCATAGAAACTCCTGAAAAATCATGGAACAAACCTTTCCTCAACCACTACAACTGGTCATCTTACACAACCCCTTTCATCAACAATGATTTGTGGCTATCTAATAGCCATTCGACAACTCTTCCATGTTATTAAGATCCTATGAACCTAAACCACTAACTATATCTCAATTTAAACATCGCACTTTCTAGAATATATACATGCACTCAATATATATTCGTCTCAAAACCTACAACTACCAATATAGTATTCCTATAACTCATTGTCAACCAACATAAAAGCCACCAAACTCCTAACAAGTGCCTATTTAATGATTTCACACCGTGGTAATGACCCTAAACCATGAGTACCAAAGAAACCTCTAGGAAGTACAACTCATAACCCTTATGTTATGGCTACTTACAATTATAACATGATTTATAGTCTATCATAGTCTCATGTGGCCATGTCAACACTAGAAGTATTGCAAACATGTCCTTCTCAAAGGGATTATTTAATGTATACATTGGGAGTAGTTGAATCTTCTAATTCTAAGTTCACCACATTCAACTTGGTTAACTTAGAATTAATACTTCCCTCTTTGTCATTGCTCCAAACCCCTATTAGAACCAAAAAAGTTACCATGCACCTAATGCATTATGGAGAAGTATGTATCTACTTGCATTATGTTTAAAGACATGTGAAAGATGTTAATCTCCCCTAAGTTCAGCCATTATTCCATCATCCATAGGGATTAGGGATAATGGTCACCCATATCAATGAGAAGGGTTTTAGGAAGATCTCCCCATAGAGCTATTAGGAATAAAATATCTTAATATACATTCAGATTGTTGATGCACCCTTAGACTACCACATACTTTGTTGACATGGCTATGTGTATTCAATGGAATTCATTACTTCATAAATTCTTCATATGATGATATTACCTCATATCAAGAAGGTCATCACCATTTAACAACTCATCCACTATGAAGTCCAACCAATATCTAACCTACACAACCAACTTTCGCTCATAAAGGAAATTCAAGATTTCCCATCATACATGGAAATTTTCCCTACAATATCCAAAGGTTCCATGCTACTTGGAACTTATGATAATGAATTTTCCCAGTTTTCACTGATTAATTTAGCTCAATATACACATTTATTTTAGTCATGGTGGACCCATATACCACCTTGTCCACATTAATTTCATCATCCATGTATAATAAGACATCATCTACCATGTAAGCAACTAACCCTATCACAGACTCTAATTATTCTTTCCATGATTTAAATTTGTGGGTCATCTAGTGACAATCATGCCAATGTTCCCAAGATTCACCTTAGGTATTACCATTTTGTATATTTTAACCCCAACCCTTACACCAATATCTAAATTATGATCTGATAAAGTTCTAAACCTTGTGGAACCCACCATCATCCTAATGAAAATTGGGATTGATAAACTAGGTAGGATCAATACTAGCAAAGTATGGGGAAACAACTAAGCTACTCCTCATGTCACTCAATGTTATTATCCTTGTGATTCCTCGATTTATTCCATGAACCTACTCCCTAAACTTCAAAAACTAAGGAATATTCTTCATCACATACCTAATACCATTACGACCCAACGTAACTAGTATGGCTACTTCCCCAACCCGGGTGAAGGAACCTACCCAAGTGTAAAAAAGGAGTTTACATAAAAAGAACCCATCTACCATATTTATTATATATGGAAATTACACTCACCATTTTCTAGTCTTGGCTTTATTTTGGATCACATTGGGCATAGTAATTAGACAACTATTCTAATGCAATCCAAAATCCATATTGAACCAATATCATAATCTGTGGTGGTTAGAAAACCTAATTTTATCACTATTTATTATGTGTCCACAATAGTGGCATCGCGGACTAGTAACATGTGTAGTCTTTGCCAGTGCTTTTACAATTTCAGTTATCTATGCCTAATAATCATTGAGTGCTATATCCATTACATGGTCAATATTAGGTTATTATAAAAGTCACTACCCAAAATGGGAATAATAATCAAAACAACACCACCATAGTCTCCCCTCCCTTTCCCCATCAAAACAAGTTTACACCTCATATCCCAACTAAATCCTTGGAGTATTCTTGATAGGATATTCGATCTCCTATCCTAAGTAAATCCCAAGAGTAGCCTTGGTAGGATATTTCTCCCTCCTCCTAGATACCATGACAAAAATGACTTCACACACATCTATTTCATCTTCACATCTAATGGGATTATATCACACACTAAAAACTATTTCCCACTAGATATCAATGCCTACCTTATGTCCTCAAGTAGGGTTACAAGAGCCTTTTATGACTAGCAATTCCAATGCCATTCATTTGATAAAGTTGATGTTGTCCTTTCTTATGATGTTCTCAATGACACATTAGGTCCAAATAAGTTCAATACTCTTTGACAAGGCCATTTCACCATCAATAAATACTTAAAATAGGGAACATACATCCTTGATTACCTTAAGAGACACATTTTGAAATGCCACAAAAAGGGGTTGCATTTGAAGATATTATACCTTTGTGTGGCCACTTTCTAAAAAACAAATCACATGTACATTATAACTCATAAATTCAGTTGGAATTTCAATTCCTTTTTTACAATGACATATATTTTATCATTCCCTAATCACTTTAATTTATTGATTTTCCAAATGATTCATTAGCCAGTATATCATATCAAATTCATTGACTAGTCTAGTTGATGGAGTCCAATTTTTTCCTTCATAGTTTGTTGCATTTATTCACCCTCACATAAAATTTTCTAGTCAAGTTGTGTATGCTTGAGATAACAATGAATAACCAACAAGAGTAATTTTTAATGACTAGATTGTTTGATGATGTAGTTGAACATTAGATATTCTGCCTCAATTTTTATCTTAATTATAAATTCCTCATGTCATAGTTGAATATTTTTTACTATGATTGTGACCCATATTTTTTGAAGTATTTTGTGATTGAAATATTATACTCACATTTACCACATTACTTTATTTTTCTCACGATGAATCATACATTTGAATGTATCTAATATCATCACTGTAAAAGCATGTAAAACATACAACTGTAACAATGAAAAATATCTCACCCTCTATGTTACCAAACTCTCATGGATTAAGGAGTCAAGATCCCGAGACATTTCTCTTTGAATTTAAAGTCTTGTGTAGATCATATGATTATCTACATGATGCTCAAAAGTTCAAATTATTTCCCGCAACCCTTAAAGATGCTACATTAAAATGGTTTATGGATTTAGGAATAAACTCCATAAGAACATGGGAACAAATGAAAACTACATTCTTAGAGAAATATAAGGATTATTGTATGCCCCATAACATTAAAGATGAATTCTTTAAAATGACACAAAAATAAGATGAAATCTTGAAGATTTCGTCGAAAGATTTGCTTACAATGTAAAAAGGGAAAAAAACGAATAATCTAGATGAGGAAACTTTGAAATATCTCTTATTGAAATCAATTAGAGATGAGTGGATTGATCTTCTCAATCTAATGGGTAAGGGAGACATTTCTTAGTTGTCACTAGGTGAAATTTGTGAGTTGTACATACACATTTCAAGAGGCAAAGCAAGAATTGAGAAAATTCCAAGAGATCCTCTTCTATCAAGGATTAATAAATTCGCAGCTGAGACAGTAAGTAGAGAAAAATTAGGAAATTTACTTGATAATTTTAAAACAAATATTTTAGGGAGTCTTAGTGAACAAATTGACACCCTTAAAATAGAAAACAAGCAAAAAGCTAAAAATGATGCATTTTCCATTTTTCCCGTATGTGAAAAAAGAAAAATGCCTTGAGCGAATGTCGTCTTTATTTAAAAGTGTAGAAAATTGTGTTATTTGTGTGGAAAATCATGATACAAAAGAATGTCCCTCAAATACTAGGTCTTAAAGCTGTCTATCAAGAAGGAGTACCAAATTAGGTAGATCCTCTCTGTTTTATTACTAAAATACCTTGGCAAAATCCACAACCAAATACAGCTCAAGGTTTTAATACTCAACCATTTGCACAATATTCGCAAGTAATCAGACTGCCCCATTGCCTTGGCAATCTTGGCCAAAACCTTGGTCACAAGGATGGAAAAATCCTTATGGAAATTCCCTCAATATCCTCAATTTCCACAATTTCAACAATCATACCCCACTTTTCCTCCACAATATTATCCTCAAGATGTTAAACAAACTTAACCTCATAATGTGAATCCACAACTTTCATTACCATTTCCTCAAAGACCAAATAAATTTCCTTCCCAACCACTTCCAAATCCAATTAATAATAACAATTCACAACCTGTTTACAATATGGAAAGAGAAAATTTTCAAACCTACATGATAACTCCACTAGATCTAAATAATGTTCAACTTAGATCTGGTAGAATATTAGAAAAGAAGTCCCCCTCAATTGTTATTCAAGAAAGTGAAAAAGAAAAGATCCATGAAGAAGAAAAGTCTCTTAATGAAAAAGAAAAAACTAAAAAACAAGTTACTCCAACAAATTCAAATAACTCAACTCCTATTATGGAACAACCTTCAGTATTTGTTTCAAAACCACCTTTCCCTGAAAGATTAAAAATTGATGAAGGGGTAGAAAAACAATTTTTATTGCCTGATTACGACATGTTAAATGAAGTGAGGAATGTTTGCATAAAGATTCCTTTGCTTCAAGCCATTAAGGAAATACCAATTTCCGCAAAAATAATTAGGGACTTGAGCATAAAAAAACTTGGAATAAAAAGAAAAGAAATCAAAAGAATCCAAATTGTTGGAAAAAATGCAGATATCATGATGGGTAATATAAAAATTCAAAAATATATTGATCTAGGAAGTCCCATTGTGAAAACACAGAGCAATGGTGTATAGATCCCAAATACATTGATTGATCTAGGAGCAACCATAAATATCATGAGTAAACAAACTATGAATCAATTAAAACTTTCTAATCTTCAATATACACCTAGATTATTACAATTGGCAGATAGATCTGTGATCAAACCTGATGGTGTATTAGAAGACATATATGTATCCTTAGATTCTTGGGAATACCATGTCGATTTTATGATTTTAACACCTAAGAATAACTTAGGAGGACATCCATTGATTCTAGGAAGGCCATGGTTAGCTACAACCGATGCTTTCATAAGTTTTAGATCTAGTGATATGTTCATTTCTGATGGGAGTACAACACAAAAATTCACACTATATCCACCAGCAAAAACAATAGTAGAGGCTGAAAATGAAGATTGGTTAGATGATGACTTTTATATAAGACCAATCTTTGCTACTTCACAAATAGATGAAGAAGATCAAATTTTAAATATAATGGAAAATAATGAACCTTCATCATATTGTGAATCTAGTCAGAGTTTTTAAAAGAAATGCAATATTGAATATTTATCATCTCGTAAGCTATCCTTGCACTCTATGGAAAAATTTGGAAATTATACAATTGAAATATTTCCAGGAAAAACTTTGAATATCAACAATAATTTGGAAGAATTTCAAAAGAAAGAATTAATCAAAATGTTACAAGAACATTCATCTTCTTATGCATGGGAATATACTGATATGAAGGGAATTGATCCTAATACTTGTAAACATCATATCTACATTTAAAAAAATGCGAAACCAATTCGACAACCTCAAAGAAGAATGAATCCAAATCTAAGGGAGATTGTTAAGGAAGAACTACAAAAACTATTGAATGTCAATTTTATCTATCCAATATCAGTTAGTCAGTGGGTTTCACCCTTAGTATTTGTTTCTAAAAAGAATGGAAAATGGGGAGTGTGTATTGAATATAGGGAATTGAATAAAGCCACTTTAAAAAGTCACTTTCCACTCCCTTTCATAGATCAAATTTTAGATACATTGGCAGGAAAGGAATATTTTTCATTTTTAGATGGTTTTAATGGGTATAACTAAATCCAAATAGCCTCAAATTATCAATATAAAACCAAATTTACTTGCCCATGGGGAGTTAATGCTTACCGAGTACTTCATTTTGGATTATGTAATGCTCTTGCAACATTTCAAAGAGTAGTATTAGGCATTTTTTCTTATCTAATTCATGATTGTGTGGAAGTGTATATGGATGATTTTACAGTTTATGGAAATTCTTTTGAAGAAGCTCTTAAAAATTTGGAAAAAGTTCTCACTAGATGTAAAGAGGCAAATCTTTCATTAAGCCATGATTTTTTTTTTTTTTAATGACGTTTACTGAGAGAATTGTTTTAGGACACCATATTTCATGAAATGCAATTAGAGTGGACACATCTAAAGCAGAGGTTGTTTATAAATTCAATTTTCTAACCTGTCAACGAGATGTTAGGAGTTTTCTTGGTTTCACTGGTTATTATAGAAGATTCATAGAAAATTTACAAAAATTTCATCTCCACTTTTCAAATTACTCACAAAATATTGTGAATTCAATTGGAATTTTGATTGCCAAAAGGCCTTTGAATCATTAAAAGACAAAATCTCTGAAGCACCCATTCTTAGAGGACCAAGTTTGAAATTACCTTTTCATATTTCGACTGATGCTTCAGACATAGCTTTAGGAGTTATACTAGGACAAAAATACTCAACTTCATATGCCATTTATTACACCAGTAAAGATTTGACTCCTACAAAGTTAAATTATACTTTCACAGAGAAGGAGTTTTTAGCTATTGTTCATGCCATCAATAAATTTAGACATTATATTATTGGCTATGAAAATTTTGTACATACTGATCATTCTACAATTAGATACTTAATGAATAAATAAATCACCAATGACAGAATCACTAGATGGTTGTTGTTGCTACAAGAGGTTAACATTACTATTTTGGATAGACCTAGAAAACAAAATATAGTTGTTGACTTTTATCAAGGATTCAAAATGATAACAATGACATGCCCGCAGAAGATATTTTTCCTGATGAATATCTTTTTGTATTATTTACTAAATCTCCATGGTTTGCAAATATTGCTAACTATTTGGCTACAGGAATATTACCATCATACTTGTCTCCTCAAGAAAAAAGGAAGGTAATTCCAATTAGTGCATCTTATTCATGGGCAAATGAAGAATTATATAAAACAGGTCCAGATATGATCATTCGAAGGTGTGTTAGAGAAGATGAAGTACCATAGATATTGAAATATTGTCTTGATGAACCATGTGGAGGACACG
>APFE031300745.1:478-11590 GCA_000404065.3 Pinus taeda
CATATATAGATGATTATAGGGAGGTGAGTCATCTTCTGGGATCTTGATTAGTGTCCTCTCTCTGATAGTTCTTGCTTCCACTTGGAGAATGATGATCTCTTACTCATACCTGGTTGAAAACAGAGAGGCAAGTGTCAGAGGGGAAGCTTCTGGAAGATTCCATGATCTTCTACCTCGTGTTTTGTCACTGCCATTTGTCCATTCTTGACCATCGCACCCTACAGAGGAGAAATTCACTATGCATCACACCTTGTACACTGGGAAGGTGATATGCATCACACCCTTTGCACTGGGCTTTCAGTATGGTCTAGTTTTGACCATTTATGAGCAGTTTTCAGTGGAGAACTTCTGGGAGATGATGTAATCAGTTGACCTTGTTCCTTTAGGTAGTGAAGCAACACTTTTAGGGACTTAGGAGCCCTCAATTTATGGACATTTATGATTGGGGTTGAAGTGCCCAAAAATTTCTATAACAACTATGGTACCCAAAAGGGAATGATTTTACATTGACAACATACACATATGCAGATTGGGCTAGTTGTGTGGATGACAAAAAAAGTACAAGTGGTGATGCATTCTACTTAGGATAGTCTCTGGTTGCATGGTTAAGCAAGAAACATTCATCAATCTCTTTATCTATAGTAGAAGTCGAATACATAACAGTTTTTTCTTGTTGCACACAAGTGTTGTGGATTAAATAGACTCTACAAGATATTAAGGTAAATGCTAGTGAACCTATATCTATTAAGTGCGACAATACAAGTGCAATAAGCATTTAAAAAATCATGTGCTTCATTCAAAGACTAAACATATCCCTATAAAGTACCACTTCCTCAGAGAACAAGTGACTGAAACAAATAGTGAAGATGGAGCACATACCCTCAAAAGAACAAATAACAGACATATTTACAAAGCATTTTACTAGAGAACCTTTTGAATATCTGAGAAGTAAATTAGGGATAGTTCCTACAGATTCTTCTCACTTATGTGATTTCAAAAGGAGAACCTAAGATCACTAATGTGACTTCAAAAGGAGAACCTAAGACATTATAAAGAATATGAAATTGAGTGCATTATCTAAGGGGGAGACTACAGGGGCAGGAAGGAGTAAAGAAGAGGAACAAGAAGCATATGATTGTGTTTAGAATTTGAAGCAGTCAAGAAGCAGTAAGAAAAATGGACCATCATCAAATTGATCAAGTCAACTTCTTCATAAACTAGCAACATCATTGAGGTTCTTCATTCAAAGGCCCATTCTTTGATTCAAGGATTTCTTATGCAAAATTGTGTGTGTGTGCACGCGCATGTAAATAAACATTCTCAAATGTACATAGTATAGTTAGACGTTTGCATCATCATAATTGCCACAAAGTTATTCAACTTATGTATATGGAATGCATCATTGTATAGCTCATGTATTCAATTGACATTTGATCTATGAAAAAGAAATAAAAGAAATAAAAAACAAACAAACAAACAAAGGTATTGCCATCAAGCGGAAGAGCAAATTATATACATTTTTATGGTTCATTTATAGAAACATTCATCATGAAGAATCATGAAATCTACATCTAAACCATATTACTTGCAACCTCTATTTGAAGATAGTTATCTTAGAAACTAATAAAATATTGAATTGATTTAAAAGATAATTGCATGCACATATATTTTATGATTGTAAGACTTCTATTGAAATGAAAATGGATCTATAATCAAAAGGCCAACAAGTAATTAAGCTACAATGCTACATTTTATAGCATCATTATGACTCCTCTAAATCCTTCAGTTGTGTATCATGAAAGCAAATATTGGTATACTATATATATTAGAATGAAGGAATTTGAATGAATACAAAATATGAATGCTTGAATTATCAAAGCAGTAATTCCTTGAAGCTCTTTTGCATCATAGAGTTCATTTGCAGAAGAAGAAAGAACATCATATGCACAGAGAATTCTTCATATCCCTAAAAGAAGACAAAATATCACTTATCCATCACATAGTAAGAAAATCCACTATGGTGCAAACTATATTCTCTACAATCATTGAAATAAATAGTCATGCCCACAATATTCTCAAATGAAAAAGTTATATACATTTGGCAAGGGCATTCTAAACTCAAGAGAACTTCAAGAACATCAAATCGTTGGACAAGAAATCACCAGTGCATGCCATTGAAAGAAGCACCGCCAGCATTGATTGATTGTACACATTGAAAAACTTAAAATATTAAGAAAAGATCCCTAAAAGATTAAGAAAACTTAGAGAGTAAGATCACGTTTCAAGGAGAAAAATAGCAACCCAAAGAGAATTGAGCGCTCAAAGTAATTCTCATATGTAATAGAAAGAATGAATTGTTGAAGGAAAGGTAACGCAAACAAGAGTAACGACTATGTGGTCAGGAATATTATTATGACTCTTCAGAACTAACAGGAGCATAAATGACATAAGACAGAGAGACAGATAAGACATACATTGAATAATCTGCATATAAATCCATTGGGCAGTGTTCATTACAATGTTAATTGGCCAATACTATGCATTGATGAAATGTGCATAAATTAATTATTAATGCATGACATCAGTCATATGGGATTGGAATTAATACATGGATTCAGTACATGCATCGATCATGAAACTTGGGATTCATGGCCAACTGAATTGCAGAAGAGTTGTCGACAAGTAGTGGAGTTGAAGCCTTTTGTTTCTCCTGCAAGTCTTCAAGTGTTTTGTGAAGCCAAATGATTTCTTTTGTAGCGTGAGCTACTGCAACATATTTGGCTTTGATGGTAGGATCAACAGGAACATATTGCTTGCGTGATCTCCAACAGATGGTTGTTGATCCAAGACTCATCAAATAGCCAGAACTAGAGACTTTGTTCTCCTTGTCTCCATCAAAATCAGAATCTAAATAGCCGGTGAGATGGAAATCTACAACTTTGGAATAGTTGATGCCATATGTTTGAGTGCCTTTGAAATACTTGAGCACTTGCTTTGCTACATTCCAATGACCTTCACATGGCTTATGCATGAACCTGGAAAGTAGTAGTTATAAAAATTAAACTTCCAACAAGTTTATTGTACTTTGTTGACTCTTCAAACATACTTCCTTCAGTGGAAGCTTCAAATTCTTCTCCATAGGAGTAGCGTCAGGATTACATTCTTGCATCCCAAATCTGTCCAATAGTTGTCCAATATACTTTTTCTGAGAAATGAAAATATATTTTGGTTTTTGTTCAAATTTGATCTCTACATAATAATGTAATAAACCCAAATTTGTCATTTCAAAAACTTTCAATAATTCTCTTTTAATGGACGTTATATAGTCATCGTCGTTTCCTATGATCATCAAATCATCTACATACACAACCAAATATACAACCGACTTACTAGTTTTCTTAACAAAAAGAGTTGCATCATCTAGATCAAATAACTTATAATTTAACTTGAGAAGGTGTTCAGTTAACTTTTCATACTATGCACGAGATGCTTGTTTCAGTCCATACAAAGCCTTAACCAATTTACATACCTTTTTCTGTTTTCCTTTAATAGGAAAACCTTCAGGCTTATGCATATAAACATCCTCCTTCAAATCGCGATTCAAAAAAGTTGTTTTAACATCCATATGGTGTATCTTCCAGCTATTTTGAGCTGCAAGAGAAAACAGAGTTCTAATTGTGCCCTATTTTGCTGTAGAGGCAAATGTCTCTATGTAGTCAACACCTTCCTTCTGAGCATGGCCTTTTTCTAAAAGTCTTGCCTTGTATTTATCAAGCGAACCATCTGCTTTGTATTTGATCTTATACACCCATTTGCAACCAATGGGTTTGACGCCTGCAGGAGGATCCACTAACCTCCAAATTTCATTCTTAATAAGTGCATCATATTCCTTTTCCATTGCATCCTTCCATCATCACAATTAGCAACTTCTTCAAAACAATTAGGTTTGCTAATTGTACAATTATTGAATTCACATTCATGAGAAACATTACCTGGATCACCTTTAGAAGACATTCCTGTTTCAAAATCGTGATACTTTCTTGGAACTTTTTGAGAACATGTACATCTTCATAAAGGTTGTTGAAGTGGTTGTGATGGTTGCTCATCTTCAAAAACATGATCAAGAACAGGCTCTTCAAGAGAAAATTTTGGTCCTATAGAAACATTACTATCATCCAAATTTTCTTCAGCAATAACATTCTCATGAGTCAAATATGGAAGAACATATACTGATCCAAAATGGGAACCCCCCCTTCAGTGTGTGGAACAACATTATCAGATTCAAAATAGAACTTCTTAGATGCAAATTTCTCCAAATGAACCAGTTGCTTATCAGCAATGGAATTACTTTTATTTGATTCAAGGAAAATAACATCTCTGGAAAGAATGAACTTCTTGTTCTCCTGATCGTACAATCTATAAGCTTTGGAAGTAGCAGAATATCCCAAGAAAATACATTTGCGACTCCTAGCACCCAACTTGTTGCATTGATGTTTAGGAATTAATGCATAGCATAGAGAACCAAATACTCTAAAATGTTGAACAACAGGAAGATGATTATACCACATTTCATAAGGAGATTTATTATTGATGACAAAAAAGGACAATGATTGCGAATATAAGTTGCACAAAGCACTGCTTCTCCCCAAACAATCAACTTAACATTCTTAAATAACATCGTAGATCTAACCATATTAAGAAAAGTTATATTCATGCGTTCTGCAACACCATTCTGTTGTGGATTATAAGGTATGGTAGTCTGATGTTTGATTCCATTGTCCTTCAAATATTGTTCAAAAACATGAGAAGTGTACTCGCCACCATTATCAGTTCTGAGAATGCCTATATTCTGTTGAGTTTCATTTTTAATCATCAAATGAAATTTTTTAAAAACATCAAACACTTTTGACTTATTCTTCAACAAATACACCCAACAAATTCTCGAGTAATCATCAATAAATGTCAGTACATATTTATTTCCATTTGCAGTTGCAACAACCATAGGTCCACAAAAATCTGAATGTATGAGACCTAATTTTCATGAAGATCTGAAAGAACTATGAAAAGGTTGTTTACAATGCTTTCCTATAATACAAGCATCACAAGGTATAATATTTCTTGGAATTGTCGAAATACCTCTAATACCTTTCTTTTTCATAATTTTGATGCTGCCATAATTGATGTGACCAAATCGAGCATGCCACAACAAGCTGGGAGATAGGATATCACTTCATTGTGCGAAAAGAATAGAACTTTCACGAGAATTAGTAGACGAAGTACCATTTAATTTTAAAAGTGTACCTTCCTCCACACCAGTCATAACAACTGCATGATCAGATGCTCCCCTTATATCGATGATGCCATCAAATATATGAATAGAATTCCCCTGCTGCTTAATATGGATAAGAGACATCAAATTTCGCTGAAACTGTGGAATATAAAGTACATCTTGTAGAACATAATCTGCAAAATTCGGTATCTACAAACGAATAGAACCAATGCCAGATGGTTTAATTTGAGACTTTTTAGCAAAGTAAATAACATCATCAATATTGTCACTAAAAGTTTAAAAAAAATATCGCCTAAATGTAATATGACAAGTGGTTCTTGAATCCAAAATCCAACTATCCCGCCATGAAGAAAATGTAGTGTTGAAAACATCATTAATATTAAAATTACAATGAGCAATAACGTAATGTGCAGGCTTTGATGATTTTCCCTTATCTGGTGGTGGTTATCTTTCTTTTCATTTAATTGTTCTCTCCTTTCACTGACCTTCTCGCATGGGATTTTACAGTTAGTAGAAGTATGGGCAATTTTACCACATCTAAAACATTTGATAGTTGGTCTATCATTAAAATTCCTTTGATGTCTACCATTTTGTTGTTTGTCTCCTTGATTGTTTTTGTCCCCCTTACCTCTATAATCTCTCCTACCACAACCTCTACTACTTTTATCACCTCTAGAAGTTTCAGCATGAGACTTTTGATCCTTTTGTGCATTAGATTGTCTGTCTCTAAAAAATAGATATTTAATCATTGTTCTGTCATTCTGAAAAAAAATAAAATAAAATAAAATAAAATAAAAATAAATAAATATATATATATATATTATATATATATATAATATATATATTATATTATATATTATATATAAATATATATATATATATATATTTGATGTAAAATATTGCCATAGAACATAACCGAATACAAGCATCATTATGTAACTAAACAAAATTACAACTGCCAAACAGTAACTACACAGTTCAGGTAACTGTGAACAAAGACTACAAATGTACATGAAAAATCCATTGAAAGGGTTCAACATTTTCTTTGCATTCAAGTAATAATAATAACAGAGAAAACAATTCAATCCATCTGTGTATTCTACTATGTTTTTGTCATGCTTCCTAATTCACCAAACATCTGAATAGGAAATACAATGTTCACGGACCAATTCATTTATTTTTTTTGTTTCCTTAGAGACAGTCCAGACAGCGAGACAGAAATGCAAATGCCAGAACAAGGGTTTGTATTTCTATAGAAGAAAACAACTTTAACTAAACAGGAGCGAGCACAAACAAGTACCAGGACAAGTAAAGCACCTACAAGCCATATAATAACCTTTAGCTTTGAAATCGACCACCAGACAAATTATTAGAATAGCCACAGAATTTCTTGTTCGTGGAAAAGCGTTACAAACACAATCGCAAATCAACAATTGAAGTTCGAAGGCGTTCAATCCAGATTGAAAAGAACGACAGTCTAATCACATATTAAAACTCAGGTAAATCGAAACCAATATTCTTTCCTGAAAATTTTCTTCAAATTACAAAATGAAATGTATGAGAATATACAGCAGGGTTCCAAGATAATACATGGACAGTCACATAAACTAGCAGTCGACAAACCCTAGGTGAGGGTTTTGAGAAACGGTTTCATACATAGAAAGTTACAGCCAACAATCACCAGAACGTGAAAGCCTGAAACAACAACATGGTCAGAACGTTGGCTACAACAGACAGCCACATTGACTAAGCCTCAAGGGGAGACAAACCCTCATACTCACAGGCCTGTTCTAAAGACAAGAAAAAGATTGAAGACTAGTTACGTTGGCAGAGCCTACCAGGTAAAGGCTGACGTGTTCGTTCCAAGTATAACCAACTGCAAACCCCAACACCTGCAGAGGAGCCAACACATAGTTGTTAGTGCAAATTGACAAAGGGAAACAAAAACATAGTGCATGAAAGCAAATACACGAAAGATAAATTTACCATACCTGAAGGATTTGTAGCGAGAACAGAGACCGAGCCTTTAACCCACCAATTCCAACCAACGGCTGAGACAAAGGAGTGGTCATGTTAGAAACAGAGGAATGAAAGTGGCAAATTGAATCAAGGATAGAGGAGGCTACCTACATTGAAGTTGAAGAGCGGAGAACGCCATTGTTTGAGACATGAATGCATGCCAACCACTGAGTTTCGCAAACAAGACAACCTCATACCAGAACCCGAGCTCGTGGAACAAAGACCAGTTGAGACAATAGTAGAAATGTCACAAAAAATTACTTACACAGGCGGCGGTAGAACCATTCTTGGTTTCCAATCGAACCAGGGCCAAAGACTATCCATACAGGCATAAAAACCAAGCACGAGAGTCACACTATTAGACTAGAAAACAAACCAGAAGGCACACTCAGAAGTTGCAGCGCAGCTGCATAACCAAGTAACAGAAACACACCAGAACAAACCCTTGGCGAACAAATGAAAAATCACTAAATGAACGATAGAGGAGGAGTTTTGGCGAAACAAGGAGTAGGAAACGCAACCCGAGGTTAGTACATAACGTTGATTGCAAACATAAATGCCACATATTACTTTCCGGAAATATCCAAGGGCGTTGGTAATCACAAATTAATCCACAGCCAAATCACATTTACAATCATTTAATTATTGATAGTCTGAATAGTGTTGGGCTGGTCCCATCATAGTGGTACCAGAGCAGTTGAAATTGACTGAAGAAATGGAGGTAGGAAGGAGAGGTCATGGAAAAGGTGTTCGGAGGATAGCAGAGGAAGGATTGGGAGAGGAGATCAGGATTCTTACTGCCCATTTGGAGGTAGTCGAGGCAGGGAGAAGAAGATACCCTGAGGTAGGAGATGACAGCAAAGAGGAAGCTGAAGTGACAACAGATGGATCGGATGGCGAGGGCCCAGAGATGAGACTGTTGAGATCTGTTTTAGTGGCAAGCAGTAAACCCAAACCAGAAATCCCAAATTATGACGACAGCCTGTCCATAGAGGTTCTCTTGGATTGAATTAGTGAGCTGGATAAGTATTTCAAGTGTGAGGAGGTAAGTGAAGACCACAGAGTTAAGTTTGCCGCGACGAAGTTGAAGGGACACGCAACCCTGTGCTGGGACAATGTCTAAATAGAGAGAAGGATATTGAACAAGTTGCTGATTAAAACCTGGTCAAGGATGGTGGCCAAGTTGAAGGGAAGATTTATGTTGAAAGACTATCAGATTGCACTACACAGACAAGTACAAAACCTGAAACAGAAAGGAATGACGGTGAGGGAGTACACTGAGGAGTTTTATCGAGTGAATTTAACGGTCGGTTATACAGAGGATACCTCAGAAAAGACAGCCAGGTACGTAAATGGTTTAAGACCAGAAATTTTAGATGAAATTAGTATTTTGTCTCCAAAGAACATTGAAGAAGTGTATCAGAGTGTAATGAAAGCTGAAGAGAAAATTACTAAAAGGCAGAATGCTAGGAGAGGACGAGGAGCCGGCAGGGGAAAAGGCCAGTCATATGGCAGAGGGTGGACTGCTAGTAGTAATGAAGAAGGCAGCAGTTACAGAGCTTCCGGATCAACAGACAAAGGTGATAATGCAAGAGGTGATAGGCCATACCAGCGAGGCAGGGGGAATGGCCAAGGCAGAGGAGTTGGTTACCAATGTTACAGGTGTCATAAATGGGGGCACAGATCATTTGATTGTCTTGAGG
The DNA here is from genome assembly GCA_000404065.3 of Pinus taeda. Lineage (NCBI taxonomy): Eukaryota > Viridiplantae > Streptophyta > Pinopsida > Pinales > Pinaceae > Pinus > Pinus taeda. The sequence goes on from APFE031300745.1 coordinate 9,491, forward strand.
CAGACCAATCTAGACAGAGGGGTGTGTATGTCGCACAACCAAAAGAATCAGAGGCACCTCCCCAAGAAGCAGAGAATGCTTCAGAAACAGGGGAAGCCCTGGTGTTGAACAAGGTGTTGTTGAAACCAGCTAAGGAAGCCACCGAACAAACACAGCAGAAGGATTTGTTTCGAACATTTTGTGAGTAACATGGTAAGTGTTGTAAGTTAATTATTGACAGTGGTAGTATAGATAACTTAGTTTCCACAGAGATGGTGGAAAAGCTGGAATTGAAGCGTTTGAAACATCCCACCCCTTACAAATTTTCATGGCTGCAAAAAGGCCATCAGTTGCTGGTGGATGAACAATGCAAGGTGGAGTTTCAAATAGGTAGATATAATGATAAGGTCATTTGTGACATCATGCCGATGGTTGTATGTCACATACTGATGGGCAGGCCATGGCAGTATGACATAAAGTTGGTACATGATAGATTGACGAACTGCTATAAGTTTGTCAAGGATGGAATCAAGCATATGCTTGCGCCCATCAAAGAGGAAGGGACAGTAGGAACAAGTGAGCCAAGAGCATTGTTGGTTAGTGGAAAACGGTTTCTGAAACAAGTTGAGGATAGCGAGGTGAGTTATGCAGTTGTAAGAAGAGAAAAAATGGTACTATTGCACACATAGGTATCAGATTTACCTCCAGAAATCTAGCAGATGTTTCAGGAATTTACAGACATAGTGGTGGATCACTTGCCAAACAAATTGGTCCCCGAAAGAAGCATAAGTCACCATATTGACTTCATAACCGGAGCAAGTTTTCCAAACAAGTCAACACACCGAATGAGCCCCAAGGACAATGAAGAGATTAGGAAGCAAGTGCAGGAACTGCTAGACAAAGGATTGATAAGGGAGAGTTTGAGCCTTTGCGCAGTTCCAACAGTTCTCGCTCCCAAGAAAGGAGGAGAATGGCGGATGTGCACAAACTCGAGAGCCATCAACAAAATCACCTTCTGGTACATGTTTCCACTGCCACGGATGGACGACATGATCGATTTCCTAAGCGGGGCAACATATTTTTCTAAGATAGACTTGAAAAGCGGGTATCATTAGATCTAAATTCGAGAGGGGGATGAGTGGAAGACAACCTTTAAGATGAATGAGGGACTATATGAATGGTTGGTTATGCCATTTGGGTTGAGCAATGTACCAAGTACATTTATGCGATTAATGAATGAAATGCTGAAAGAGTACATTGGAAAATTTGTGATAATTACCTGGACGACATATTAATTTTCAACAGGACAAGGGAGGAGCACCTTCGACACATTCGGAAGGTGCTGGAAAAATTACAACAGAATAAACTGCTAATAAATCTGAAGAAGTGTACTTTTCTACAGAAGGAATTGATTTATTTGGGCTTTGGTGGTCCGACCTATCTTCCGGCTAAGTTCCTTTCCCTTAAACTTAAGCTGCTAGTTGGCCGCACTGAGTCCTTCGTGAAAGACTCTGCATCCTTCATTAAGGAGCTTAAGGATATTAAGCTTAGCCCTGAAGATATTCTCATCAGCTTTGATGTGGTCTCCCTTTATACTTGCATCCCTATAAAGGAGGCTTTGGAAGTGATCTATCGCCTAACGGATCCCAATACCACGCAACTCGTGGAGATCTGTCTCACTTCCACGTTCTTCTGCTTCGAGGCTGAATTCTTCGAACAGACTTGTGGTGTGGCGATGGGTTCCCCTCTTTCCCCTATTGTGGTGAATCTGTTTATGGAAGATTTCGAAGCCAGAGCTTTATCCTCAGCTCGTCTTCTTCCTAGGCTTTGGAAAAGGTATGTGGATGACACTAATGTCATCTGGCCCCATGGCCCTGAGGAGTTGGATCACTTCTTTAAACACCTCAACAGCCGGTCCTCGGCCATTAAGTTCACCATGGAAAAAGAGGTCGATGGTTGCCTCCCGTTCCTGGATATTCTTATATCTCAGAATAAGGATGGCTTTCTCTCTCACTCGGTGTTCCGAAAAAAGACTCATACTGAGCAGTATCTTCATGCTAATTCCCATCATTTCCCTGCTCAAAAGTTGGGGGTTCTTAACACCCTCGCTACTCGTGCCCT
>APFE031300745.1:13374-41016 GCA_000404065.3 Pinus taeda
TTAAATGTTATTTTTCAAAAATATTTGTTTAATATAGGAATTACTAATTAATATTTGTTTTTAATAAATTAATGAATTAATATCATAATTTAAATATTACTTTTCAACTAGCCCTTTAATATAGCCTACCTTTATTAATATTTTTTTAATAAAATAATACACTAATATCATTATTTAAATATTATTTTTCAAAAACTAGTAGTTTAATATATCTGTGACTTAATAATAATTGTTTTTAATATATTAATAAATTAATATCATAATTTAAATATTTTTTAATAAAATAATACACTAATATCATTATTTAAATATTATTTTTCAAAAACTAGTAGTTTAATATATCTGTGACTTAATAATAATTGTTTTTAATATATTAATAAATTAATATCATAATTTAAATATTATTGTTCAAATATAGGGGTTACTTGAAATTATGTCTCTACATTGCTCTCTATTTAAACCTTTGTCATGTTGTACCTCTTTCATCTGGCCGTGATGATGAACCACCTACTGAAAGACTTTTTTAAATTCATTATGGATCACAGGAGCCTAAATACAAAAATTACCTCAATTTTATTTTATTACTACTTTTATTATATTTTTATGTGATTCCACCTAATCAAAATATTTTGATAACATAACATTACAATAATACAATATATCTTCTAAATATTATGGAAAGCACCTCTAGCACGATAATTTTAAATATATTTCCAAATTATATAGTTTTCTACATTATTAATGCTGAATACAAAATAATAATCAAAATTATCTAAAACCATTTCAATAAATAAAAAAATTCAGCAACCAAAACCTTAGAAATTAAAACATATTAAAAAAACACACACGTTGCTGATTTTATTTTATTAATTAATCATATTTTTTAAATATATCTTCACTTTTATTTTTCTATATTATTAACCCTAAATACACCGCAAGTCCAAACAAATATAAGACACCATTTCAATTTGCTGCATGTCCCCAAATTTTTCTATATTTTCAAATTATTATAATACACACCAAGTGCTATGTTAAATTAATGTACAACTGATGTAATAATGTTTTACGTATTGAATATTTAATTCCAAATTTCCATTCACAAACGCAGAAACAAATTTCGAAAACCTTTTACTCTTAAATATTAATACTTGTTCATTGCATTTCTGAAATTATTTTCAGACATTGGCATTAGTTGATCTTTATCTTAAATATTACATTCCTTGTATTAAATATTAGCTCTCACCAATGACACATTCTGCAAATTATTAATAATTTACCCCAGGTTATCCTGTCATTATAGTAACAATGCCAAGGACACATTCTGCAAATTATTAATAATTTACCCCAGGTTATCCTGTCATTATAGTAACAATGCCAAGGAATTTTAATTAATGTTTTACTATGATTTTTAGTACTAGTTATATATTTTTTTTTAAGGCAACTCATATTGAACAGTGCTTTCAGCTAAGCAGGACAGAATAAAATTATTGACAGCTCTAGGGAAGGGTACCCAAAAAGATTTTGGAGAATTGAACTAAAAGAGGACCAAAAACTTGGCAAAAGATTCAACCAATTCAACTACCATGAAACTTATCCCTATTTAGTTTTATCTTTTTTTAATTTAATAAAGTCAAAAAGTTCAAATAATATAATATAGCAATAACAAAAAAGTCAAACCTCTCTTTTATACTGACTAGAGCAACGCGTTTTTTATGACTTCCTGTGAAAGGGTTTCTAACGGGACTGTGAGAGTACAGGGGATGGGTTAGGGTTCAAAATTGAACCCCTCACAGCCCGTCAAGAGGGCTTCAGCACGTCTCAGAAGTGGCAAGTCAAATTTAAATATAAAAAAAAATTAAATATTTATTTATATTGGTTTATTGGAATAAACATAAAAATAAATTAGGAAATATTTTCAACTTTTAGTTGACTTAGCGTTAAGTTGAATTAAAGATTTGTCACTAAATTGAATTAGATATTTTTTAACTATTTTCTTCTCATTTCTCCAAAACTAATACACCAAATTTACCATCAAGCTACCTGAAACAACTTTTCTTACTACTTATCCAGGGAACACCTTAAATTTCCTTTGACTTACAGTGATCTTGTGCACAACCTAACCTTTCACTAAATGTTCTATTCTTTCTACAAATTTATTTAAATAATGATCTTCTGCACAACCTAGCCTTCACTAAATGCTCTGTTCACACATGTGTGTGATGATACAATATCATATTTATGTTTGTAGTACTTTATTTAGGTGAGTTCTTTGTCCTTTTCCTAGCATATTTTAAAGTGAATTTTTGGTTAAGTAGGGTTAGAAATTGACATAATTATAATTTAACTTGTTTTTCAAAAAGCTAAATCTATTTGTACATTCAAAACTATAATTTAAATGACAAAACATCCCCATCTCATCAAGAATATAATCATGTTAATTCCAAAAATAAACATGAAAATTACCTAGCCTTTGTGTTTTATTCACACATTACATCAAAATCTTTACACCTTCTAGATTAAGTTAATCCCATATCCATGAACCTTCTCCAACTAATCAAAAGGTAATTTCACATATCTTGTATAATACAAGGTCAAAGCTTTTCTCAACATATAGGGGAGAATCTCTTTTTCCCTTTGTTTTTTTACTTTATCAATTTTTTAAAATCTCTCTAGCTAATCATAGGGTAATTTCCTATACCTTGTATAATAAGGTCACAACTTTTCTCAACTTAGAGGAGGTAATCTCTTTTGCCCTTTCTTTTTTTACTTTATCAATTTTTTTTAATCTCTTAGTTTGTTGCTTTTATTTTGAGTCAATGCCTCTAATATCATTATTCTAGTGATTGGATACTGATAGTGATTGAGATTTTGAATGTGGCGACACCTCCATTATTCATATCATAGTAATAGTAATTGAGATAGTGATAGTGATTGAGATTTTGAATGTGCCATATCTTCGTTATTCATATAATAGTAATAGTAATTGAGATATTTAGTGTGTGCGAAAAACATACTATAACAATGGATTGTGATTGTTGAAATTTCATAGTTTCTTTAGTGTTTTTATTATTATTTTATTTTAGGATTTTATAGTTTACATTTATTTTATTTTATTTCAAATATATTTAGTTTAGTTTAATTTTCATCACAATAATTAATTTAATTTATAACGTTGAATAAAAGTTCATTAACATTATTGAATGGGTGATTATAAAGAAATTACTGACAAAATCCATTATGAATCCATCAAATTTCATTCAATTTACTAGATGGATATCATTAAAATCATAGAGAATTAATTTCAGAAGTATTAAATATATGTGTAGATACCAAGCACACTATTGAATTGGTGAGTTATAAAGAAATTATCCACAAATCCATTAAGTTCCATTCAATTTACAAGAGTCAAAATCCAATAAAATTGTAGAGAATTGATTTGAGAAGTACTAAACACAAAGAAACAATGATCAAATTTAATTGAATATGAAATATAAAAATAATATATGTAAATTTCAAAGCTTTTCATTATAGAAATTTCGTATAAATATATGTCTTTTTATTATAGAAAAGTCGCATAAATATATGTCCTTTTGATGGGACAAGCCCTTATCACTTACGGCATACAATTAATGTGTGATTGCATGGACAATTTTATGGTTGATTGGTTTTACGCCGCGATACTAGTGAGTTAATGTTGTGAGGACAAATGTCCTGTCCATGGGTTTCACTTCTCTCACCTCTACACTATGCCAAAGAAACCCTATCTTTTTTCATTCGGTCGCTGTTCCGGTGCTCTACTGCTCCGTTGAGGAGAGGTCTCTGTATTTGGTTTCTGTCCATTCGGCCTTGGTTACAATTGTGGTTCCTATAGGTGTGGGTCTTAGCTGTATGTTGGTCTCTTCATTTTCGCAGTTGTAAGGCTCGGCTATGGCTGCGATGCTCCACAATTTATCAATCATGTGTATTGATTCGAAGATAGGCTTCGTGGGCAGGAAACCCTCAGCTTCTGCAAGGTACTCTGCCTGTCTATGGGTCTTGTGTTGGCCGCATACCTTATGGTTCTGCAAGTGCTACTTTGGCTATACTCCTGGGTTGCCTCGACTTTGTAAATTTGTTTATCGTTATGTGGTTTCAATTATGCTTTTGATTTCAAGCTTTTTTCCTCACTATTTGACTGTAAGCTTAGCATTCTGTTGCAAGTCATGGTTGTGGGGTGGCTCGACTCTTAGCTTTCGTCTAGCATTCGAACAAAGGTAAGATCTCCTTCCATGCTTTATAGTTTTGCTTCGTTTTCTATTGTTATTAATTCTTCTTTTTCCTTGTGAGTAGTGGGTGCTTTGGCGACTTTGACCTAGGTCTGCAACTTCCTCCATCCGTTTGCAAGGGTTCGGCTCTCCTTAAATTCTTGGCACTATCTTCAATTTCTTTTCATGGCTCTGTTACTTGGATTGTGATGGCCTTGTTTGGTGGCCACTGTAGGTGAATGGCTGGGCTAACCGGTTGCTAGTCTCTTGCTCTGACACCTATGCTCTTGTATCGGGTAGGGTCGTGCCTTATCGTTTCTTTGTCTATCTATTTCGAAGCATTTGCTACTAGTAGTCTTCTATTGTCAATGGTTGTGGCTTCAGCCTCACTGTTTCATGGTCCTGTGTATTTATGCCTCCGAGCTGTTAACTTATGAAACTGTATTTATGTAATCTCTATGGTGAACTCGTAGTTGTATTTGGAACTCTTATGGAGGGCCTTTGTTTCGTAGCTTGTCTGTGTCTTTATAACTGTATCTTGGACTGTAACTTTTTTATATCTATATATATACACAGAGATTTTGGAAGGGAAGTAATAAATGTGACTGATATGAGTTTGTTAGTACCTGTAGATGCTTGTTTCTTCCTTTGATAGTAATTATTCCTGTCTCTTCTGCAAACCCTCTCTGTTGATTTGTTGAACTTTGCATTTTCTTCTTGCCTCTGTGATAATTTATCTCTTTGTGTCACCGTTATGAAATGGATAAATGAACTTAATTAAGTTTGGAAGAAAATAACTTTAGGCTACAATATATGGATTTAGACTTTCTTGTCTTTCAAAATGATTGCGTGGTTCTTTTTATTCAGTACTACGATGGATGATTACAATGGGTTTTTCCTTCCTTCTTAAAGATCATGGATGATTACAATGGGTTTTTCCTTCCTTCTTAAAGATCATTGTATAGTTGTTTAAACTGTCATAGTTACATTTTAGTTATTCATCGATAACTGTTCATCTTTGTCTGTATTCTAAAGTTAATTTGTAACAATAAATTAAAATAAAAAGAATAGCAAATAAAAATAAACAGTAAATAAGTATTCTAATTGGAACTTAGAAAACTAAGTGAACTCCAACCATGACCTCCCTTAGCTGGATGCTCCTGCATCACCTTTTAATTAAAATTAAGAATCCCTTCAAATTTGATCACTATGGAGTAAAAATAATATGTAGGAGCTTTGGAAGAAGCGAAATAAACACTTGAGCTTGTCATATTCTCCATTACAAGAGCTTACACTTGTCTGAAGTCCATTTCACTTGGCTATCACTATGAGCAAGGACCTAATTAATTCATACACAATACATAATTATTCCAAATCCATCCATTCCAATCACAATTTAGTTGGAGCTTCCAGCAATATTGCTAAGTTGGTAGTGTCAGATTTTGTTAAGTAGGGTTAGAAATTGACATAATTATAATTTAACCTGTTAAATTTGAGCAATAGAGCTTTTCAATAAACTAAATCTATTTGTATATTAAAAATTATAATTTAAATAACAGAATATCACATCTCATCAAGAATATAATCATGCTAGTTCTGAAAAAAAAAATGGAAATTACCTAGCCTTTGTGTTTTACTCACACATTACATCAAAATCTTTACACCTTCTAGATTAAGCTAATCTCATCTCCATGAACCTTCTCCAACTAACCATAAGGTAATTTCATATATCTTGTATAATACAAGGTCACAACTTTTCTCAACTTAGAGGAGAGAATCTCCTTTGCCCTTTGTTTTTTAACTTTATCATTTTTTTTAATCTCTACAACTAATCATAGAGTAATTTCCTATACCTTATATAATACAAGGTCAACGATTTTCTCAACTTATGGGAGGTAATTTCTTTTGCCTTATATTTTTTTACTTTATCAAATTTTTTTATATTTTTTTACTTTATCAAATTTTTTTAATCTCTTAGTTTGTTTCTTTTATTTTGAGTCAATGCTTCTAATATCATTATTCTAGTGATCAGATAGTGATCATGATTGAGATTTTGAATGACCTCTTGATTGAGATTTTGAATGTCCCCATACCTCAGTTATTCATATAATAGTAATAGTAATTGAGATATTGAGCATGTAACAAGACATATTCTAATGATGGATTGTGATTGTGGAAATTTCATGGTTTTTTAGTGTTTTTACTATTATTTTATTTTATGATTTTATAGTTTACATTTATTTTATTTTATTTTATTACAAGTATATTTAGTTTAGTTTAATTTTCATGTAATAACATAATAATTAAATATTTTATATTAATTTATAATATTGAATAAAAGTCCATTAACATTATTGAATGGGTGACTATGAAGAAGTTACTGACAAAATCCATTACGAATCCATCCACTCACTTTGATTCATTTTACCATAGCCAAAAACCTTTACCATAGCAGGAAATCATTAAAATCACAGAGAATTGATTTCAGAAATATTAAATAAATGTATAAATACCAAATACAGTATTAAATTAGCATGTTATAAAAAATTATCCACCAATCCATTAAGTTTCATTCAATTTACAATAATCAAAATCCAATAAAATTACAATAGATGTGAGAAGTACTAAACACAAAGAAACAATGATCAAATTTAATTGAATATGAAATATAGAAATAATAAATGTAATGTTTTAAAAGTTTTTCATTATGAAAAGTTCGTATAACTAAGTCTTACTATGTCTTTTTATTATAGAAAGATCGTATAAATATATGTCCTCTTAATTGAAATTAAAAAAGTTTTCAAATTTGATCATTGTGGAGTAAAAATATGATGTCGGAGCTTTGGAAGAAGCGAAATAAACGCTTAACCTGGTCAGAGCTGATATTACAGTCGTCCGAAATTGCCAGGGTACATTTGACTTGGCTATCACTGTGAGCAAGGACCTCCTAATTAATTCATAGCCAATATATAATTATTGGAAATCCATCCATTCCAATCACACTGTCATTGGGGCCTCCAACATTTGACTTGGCTATCACTGTGAGCATGGACCTCCTAATTGATTCATACCCAATATATAATTTTTCGAAATCTATCCATTCGAAACTGTCATGGTCCTCAACAATATTGCTAAGTTGGCGGTGTGCTGAGTAAGTAGGTTTAGAAATTGATATAATTATAATTTAATTGATTAAATTTAAGTGATAAAGTTTTTTAATAAGTTAAATTTATTTGTATATTTAAAAATATAATTTAAATAAAAAAATATCACATATTTTATTAAAAATATAATTATGTTAATTCTGAAAAAAACATGAAAATTATTTAGTCTTTGTGTTTTATTTACACATTACATCAGAATCCTTACACTTTCTAGATTAAGCTAATTCCATATCCATGAATCTTCTCCAACTAATCATAAGGTAATTTCATATATTTTGTATAATACAATGTCAAAGCTTTTCTCAACTTATAGGAGAGAATCTCTTTTGCCTTTATTTTTTTTACTTCATCAATTTTTTTTAATCTCTCCAACCAATCATAGGGTAAATTCATATACCTTGTATAATACAAGGTCAAAGCTTTTCTCAACTTATAAGAGGTAATCTCTTTTGCCCTTTCTTTTTTACTTTATCAAATTTTTTCTAATCTCCTACTTTATTGCTTTTATTTTGAGTCAATGCCTCTAATATCATTAATCTAGTTTTTCGGATAGTGATCGTGATTGAAATTTTGAATGTGACCATACCTTCTTTATTCATAAAATAGTACTAGTAATTGAGATATTGAGCGTGTAAAAAAAACATACTATAATAATGGATTATGATGGTTGAAATTTCATGGTTTTTTAGTGTTTTTATTAATAATTTATTTTATGATTTTTAGTTTACATTTACTTTATTCTATTTCAAGTATATTTAGTCTAGTCTAGTTTAATTTTCATTTAATAATATAATAATTAAATATTTTATATTAATTTATAACGTTGAATAAAAGTCCATTGACATTATTGAATGGGTGATTATAAAGAAATTATTGACAAATTCCCTTATAAATTCATCAACTTTCATTTAATTTACCATAGCCAGAATCTTTACCATAGCCGAATATCATTAAAATCAAAGAAAATTGATTTCAGCAGTATTAAATACATGTGCAGCTACCAAGCACACTATTGAATTGACCAATTATAAATAAAATATCCACAAATCTATTAAGTTTCATTCAATCTACAATAGTCAAAATCCAATAAAATTGCAGAGAATTGATTTGATAAATACTAAACACAAAGAAACAATGATTAAATTTAATTGAATATAAAATGTAGAAATAATATATGTAATTTTTTAAAAACTTTTTATTATAGAAAATTCAAATAAATATATGTCTTTTTATTATAGAAAGGTAGCATAAATATATGCCCTTTTAATTGAAATTAAAAGAAGCTCTTCAAATTTGATCACTCTTGTGTAAAACTATGATGTGGGAGCTTTGGAAGAAGTGAAATAAATGCTTGACCGTGTGAGAGTTGATATTCTTCATCACCAGAGGTTACAGTTGTTCGAAAGGGTGCATTTGACATGGTTCATTGGGGTCTCCAACAATATTGTTAAGTTGGTGGTGTCAGATCTTGTTGTGTAAATAGGGTTAGAAATTCATATAATTATAATATTATTTGTTCTTCAATAAGTTAAATATATTTGTATATTCATAAATATAATTTAAAAGACAAAACATCACTATCTTATCAAGAATATAATCATGTTAATTCCAAAAAAGAATGAAAATTACTTAGCCTTTGTGTTTTATTCACACATTACATCAAAATCTTTACACCTTCTATATTAAGCTAATCCCATATCCATGTACCTTCTCCCTCCAACTAATATGAGGTAATTTCATATATGTTGTATAATACAAGGTCAAAGTTTTTCTCAACTTATAAGAGAATTTCTTTTGCCCTCTATTTCTTAATTTTATCATTTTTTTAATCTATACCTTGTATGATACAAAGTCAAAACTTTTCTCAACTTATAGGAGGTACTCTCTTTTGCCCTTTCTTTTTTTACTTTATCAATTTTTTTTTTTAATCTCTTAGTTTGTTGCTTTTATTTTGAGTCAATGTCTCTAATATCAATATTCCAGTGATCAGATAGTGATTGTGTTTGAGATTTTGAATGTGGCCATACCTCTGTTATTCATATAATAGTAATAGTAATTGAGATATTTAGTGTGTAAAAAAAAAAATTATCATAATGGATTGTGATTGTTCAAATTTCATGGTTTTTTAGTGTTTTTATTATTATTTTATTTTATGATTTTATAGTTTACATTTATTCTATTTTATTTCAAGTTTACTTAGTTTATTTTAATTTTCATGTAATAACATAATAATTAAATATTTTATATTAATTTATAACATTGAATAAAAGTCCATTGACATTATTGAATGGGTGATTATAAAGAAATTACTGACAAAATCCATTATGAATCCATCAACTTTCATTCAATTTACCTTAGTCATAATCCCTTACCATAGCCCAAAATCATTAAAATCACGGAGAATTGATTTCAGAAGTATTAAATACATGTGCAGGTACCAAGCACACTATTGAATTGACCAATTATAATGAAATTAGCCACAAATCCATTAAGTTTCATTCAATTTTTAATATTCAAAATCCAATAAAATTACACAGAATTGATTTGAGAAGTACTAAACACAAAGAGATAATGATCAAATTTAATTGAATATAAAATGTAAAGATAATATATAATATTTTTAAAGCTTTTCATTATAGATAGTTCACAAAAATATGTCTTTTTCTTATAGAAATGTCGCATAAATATATGTATTTTTAATTGAAATTAAAAGAAGCTCTTCAATTTGATCACTGTTGAGTAAAAATATGATGTGGAATAAACGCTTGAGCTTGTTAGATATTCTCTATTACAAGAGCTTACAGTTGGTTGAAGTTGCCATGATGCATTTGACTTGTCTATCACTATAAGGACCTCTTAATTAATTCATACCCAATACATAATTATTCGAAATCCATCCATCTCAATCACAATGTCATAAGGGCTTCCAACAATATTGTTACGTTGGCCTCGGTAAGTAAGGTTAGAAATTGACATAGTTATAATTTAACTTTTTAAATCTAAGGGATCGAATTTTTCAATAAGCTAAATTTATTTGTACATTCAAAATATAATTTAAATGACAAAACATTAACATCTCATCAAGAAAATAATCATGTTAATTCCTAAAAAAAAAAGTGAAAATTCTCTAACCTTTGTATTTTATTCACACGGTACATCAAAATCATTACACCTTCTAAATCATTACACCTTCTAGATTAATCTAATCCCATATCCATGAACCTTCTCCAACTAATCATAAGGTATTTTCATCTATCTTGTATAATATAAAGTCAAAGCTTATAAGAGAGAATCTTTTTTTGCCTTTTGTTTTTTTACTTTATCAATTTTTTTTAATCTCTCCAACTAATCACAAGGTAATTTCCTATACCTTGTATAATACAAGGTCAAAGCTTTTTTGAACTTATAGGAGGTAACCTTTTTTGCCCTTTTTTTTTTTTACTTTATCAAATTTTCTTAATCTCCTAATTTGTTGCTTTTACTTTGAGTCAATGCCTCTAATATCATTATTCTAGTTATCAGATAGTGATTGTGATTGAGATTTTGAATGTGACCATACCTCCGTTATTCGTATAATAGTAATAGTAATTGAGACATTGAGGATGTAAAAAAAAATACTATAATAATGGATTATGATTGTTGAAATTTAATGGTTTTTTTAGTTTTTTTATTGTTATTGTTATTTTATAATTTTTATAGTTTACATTTATTTTATTTCATTTCAAATATATTTAGTTTAATTTAATTTTCATGTAATAACATAATAATTAAATATTTTATATTAATTTATAATATTGAATAAAATCTATCCGTGATTATAAAAAAATTAGTAACAAAATCCATTATGAATCCATCAATTTTCATTCAATTTATTATACCCAAAACCCTTTACTATAATCTAAAATCATTAAAATCATAAAACACACTAATTAGTAAATTATAAAAAAAAATTCCACTAATTCATTAATTTTCATTCCATTTACCATAGTCAAAATCCAATAAAATTAGAGAGAATTAATTTGGGAAGTACTAAACACAAACCAACACTGATCCAACTTAATTGAATATGAAATGCAAAAATAATATATGTAATTTTTTTAAAGTTATTTCATTATAAAAAGTTCACATGAATATATTTCCTTTTAATTAAAATAAAGATAAGCTCTTCAAATTTGATCACTGTTGAGTAAAAAATATATGATGTAGGAGCTTTGGAAGAAGGGAAATAAACGCTTGCGCTTGTCAGACTGATATTCTCCATTACAAGAGATTACAGTTGTCCGAAGTTGCCATGGTGCATTTGACTTGGCTGTCACTGTGAGCAAGGACCCGCTATCACTGTGAGCAAGGACCTCCTAATTACTTCATACCGAACACATAATTATTCTAAATCCATCCATTCCAATCACAATGTCATTGGAGCTAAGTTGGCGGTGTCAGATCTTGCTGTGTAACGCTCATTGAACAACCCTGTCAAATCATATATGTAAGCAGGGCCGAGGATATCACTCTGAGTTTGAATGGCTTATAATTACGCTTACAGATGACCGACTAAAATTGAAAAATTACGTGGCACGTTGGTACAGTGTCAGTATTTTGCATAACATTTTTTTTAAAAACTATGCCATGCCACACTATTGCAAGCTTTATTTACTATGGTATTAGATATAAATGTGTGGGAGCAATATAGGTATACTCACTGTTAAATTGAAACAAGTGCATTATTTAGTTCTGATTATATATTGCCTCAGTGCATTGATAGCGTATATATTTACCTCAGTACATTTATGGCTGGATAACATGGTAAATAAAACTTTACTAAATGTATCATGTGAATACGGCCCAAAGTATGATTCGAGATGCAGATGACCGACTAAAGCTGTGAGATTCCTTAAAGGAAAAAAAAATAATCTACTCTTCACATCAAACAATGTTGAGTTGGTTCAGACTTATGATGCTGTAGTTTAAATTCGAGAGACGTGTCCTTGAAATTTTAAGGGTGGTCTTATCAAGCCCCGCCTGTGCCTGATCACTATTCGCATTTATTCACATCTCTGGCCGTTGGCTCTGGGAGCTTTATTCCTGTATTGAATTTTCACATTTACTTTTTTGGGAATTTATCCCGTGTAATATGAGGGCCAAATTTCCCCATAACAGAAAACCTAACAATACGTGAGGGCCAAATTCCCTACTTCAGACCACACCACAGCCACTATACTTAATTTTTACTTCTTACTATTTAAGTACCATTTTTATTTTTATGTTTACCTGTCAAATACTTTTTAACCAGAAAAAAAATATTCGAGGCCTGGCGGTTATATATTTCTGTCACATTCTCACCATCAATGGCATTCAAAAGTCTCAGTTCTCTTTGCAGATTACATGTATACGATTCATATGAACTGTTGAGTTGTTCATCTGAGAGTTGCAGTCTGCACTACCTTGGCATAAAGCACGAGATCACATCACACCAAATGAAGCAAACGGACAGAACAGTTTGCGTGACCGGAGCAGGGGGATTCATTGCCTCTTGGCTTGTCAAGATGCTCCTCAAGAGAGGCTACACTGTGAGAGGAGCAGTTCGCACCAATCCAAATGGTATGAACGCTTACCACATGCATAATCAGTTTAATTATTTGTTTATTACTTCATTCGGGCTAGGGTTTCTCACGGTATTTGACATGTACAGATGATGGATCGAAGTATGAGCATCTTAGAGCGCTGGAAGGAGCAAAAGAGAGGCTTGAGCTTGTGAGAGCTGATATTCTCGATTACAAGAGCTTAGTCGCAGTTATCCGAGGCTGCCATGGTGTATTTCACGTGGCTACTGCTATGAACAATAACCCCGTAATTAATTCATCGCCATATAATTATTCTATAACCTCTGGTAATAGAGCCAGCGGTGAAAGGAACGAAGAATGTGATAGAGGCTTGCGCAGAAATGGCGGTGAAGCGCGTAGTCTTTACGTCTTCTTTCGGTGTTGTTTACCTGGACCCTCACAGAAACCCATTCGCCATAGTCGATGAGGATTGCTGGAGCAATTTGGACTACTGCATACAGACCAATGTATTTATTACTTTCTCTGGATTAATACACTGCTCTCAATATATTTAGACATATCAAGTTGGATCGTATGGATTTGGGCTAACTCTATTACTTGGTTTTGTTCATTAAATGCAGAATTGGTATTGCTATGCAAAAACCTTGGCAGAGAAATTGGCATGGGAGCTTGCCATGAAATTGAATTTAGAGCTGGTAGTGGTGATTCCTGGGCTAGTTTTAGGTCCGAAATTGCAGTCCACCATGGACCATGGCACTGCTCATATTATGAAATATTTGACAGGTGGGCAATGCTTTCTATAATAGTTTAGCCGATTACTGATTTAATAGTAGAATGGACGGATCTATGACTATGATTGGATCGATGGCCAGGGTCAGCGAAGACATATGCGAACTTAACACAGGCATATGTGGATGTGAGGGACGTTGCAGAGGCTCACATTTTAGTGTATGAAACGCCTTCGGCCAAAGGCCACAGATATGTGTGTGGAGAATGCAACATCCACCGTGGAGACCTGGTCGGCATGTTGGCCAAACTGTGCCCATTCTCGCCCCTCCCTACCGAGTACACACCACGGAAATCTTACATAATATATTTTAATATATTTCTGTTCAAATTAAATATACATATCTGGAAATATGTTTATAACGAATCAAACAAAATAAATAGTGTAATCATGTGCACCATCATGCATGCAGGTGTTCAGACCAGATAAATCCAAGGAAGCAGCCATTCCTGTTTTCCAATCAGAAGCTAAAGGATTTAAATTTCTCGTTCACACCTATGATCAAGACTTTAGCTGACACCGTTGAAAGCTTACACAAAGATGGGTTACTTCAACGCCATCTCTCAGGGTGGGATAGCATGGATGATAACCCCTCGCTGTTTTCTAGGATATGATAAAATAAAGGGAATGATACTAGTCAACTCAATAAAGGGAATGCCTACACTTAGGTGCTCAGTAGGATGATTTGAATTATTACTTCTTTGTCACGGTAGCTTTTAATGTTTCAACGCAACCTGCATCGTGCTATTAAGCTCATGGTTAATGGAGATATCAATTCAGGAATTGAGATAGTATTTCTTAAGTTTGATTATGTTAATACCCTGCCATAATGTTGAAGATTTGCATGCCCAATATCTTTTTATTTTTGATTACATATTTATGTTAATATCTTGCCATTGCCATTTGTTGAAGGCCTTATCTATTAATCCACCTAAAGCATATTGAAAATTTACGATCTATGTCAATTTATGAAAATCATATTGAAAATTTATGATCTATACTAGTTAAAATGCAAATGCATCTGACTTAGATTTCTAGAATTTAAGGAAATTTTTGCATCTCTAGGGATTTGATTTCTAGAATTTAAGGAAAGATTTGCACTTATAGGAATTTGCTTCCTATGTTCATGATAGATCCATTGTTACACGGATCTAAGCTGGTTCTAGTTGAGAGCAACAATGTCACATTTTTATATTATCAATTATTATGTATATGTTTGAGATTAATTTCAAAATTCACATTATGTTGCCAATATCACATTTTTAGATTATCAATTATTATGTATATGTTTGAGATTAACTTAAAAATTCACATTATGTTTTTTTTCTTGGCACCACCATATCAACCTTGAATGGTTTGTATATTTGGAAGCTTTGAATGGTTTATGTGTTTATGTGCCTTGATTTGGATGGTAATGTTTGTGAATGTTGCAGGAGGATCCATACAACAAGTTTGACATTGCAAGTCTACTTCATTTAATTTTAGGTATCACAACTTCTCACAACTATTTAATTTTTAATAGTGTCCCTCTAAGCATTACTAAATATATCTTGAAGAGTAGTTTTAATAATTTTTTGCTTCAATATTACTCCAGGAATATTTTGATTTGTTTTGAATGTTTATAAATCTACATTTTCCTACAATAAATATTTTGAATACAATGTTGTATGCAATTTTCTATTAGTAATTTTGAATATATGTAATTATCTATTAGTAATTAGTTGGTTATGAAGAACGGAGATGTTCTTGTCGAGGAATTGAGGAATATTTTGATTTGTTTTGAATGTTTATAAATATATCTTTTCTTCTTATTTATAAATATTTTTAATACAATGTTGTATGCAATTCTCTATTAGTAATTCTGAATATATGTATTATCTATTAGTAATTAGTTGGTTATAAAGAAGGGAGATGATCTTGTCAAGGGTTTGAGGAATATTTTGATTTTTTTTGAATGTTTATAAATATACCTTTTCCTCTTATTTATAAATATTTTAAATACATTGTTGTATGCAATTTTCTATTAGTAATTTTGAATATATGTAATTATCTATTAGTAATTAGTTGGTTATGAAGAAGGGAGACGATCATAGTTTGCAAGTTGCGCCAGGATTGATTCTACACATTTATATCATAGTTTGCAAGTTGTGCGAGGATTCATTCTACACATTTATTTCATTTAGTTATAGGTATCACAACTTTTGATAGCTAATTCATTTTTAATAGTGTCCTTCTAGGTATTATTAAATATATCTTAAAAATATATATTTTAATAATCTACACTTCAAAGATTAATAGCATCTAATGCATCTAATGCAAGCAATCAAATAGGATTAGAAAACAACATGTACACTAAAATCAATGCATCTAGGGCAAACAATCAAATGTGATTAGAAATATCAATGCATCTAGTGCAAGCAATCAAATATAATAAGAAATCAACATCTACATTGTAATCAACGCATCTATTGCAAACAATCTAATAGGATTAGAAATAATAATCTATATGGAAATCAATGCATCTAGTGCAAGAAATATTTTCTCACTCTCCCCACTCCATCTAATTTTGAAAAATATTTTAAATAATTTACAGCCTCAATATTAACAATATTTAGTCCATCTATTAAATCAATCAAATAAGATTAGAGAGCAAAATCTACACTGAAATAAATGCATCTAATACAAGTAATCAAATAAGATTAGAAATCAACACCCACACTAAAATCAATGCATCGAGTGCAAGCAATAAATTATAATTAGAAATCAACATCTACATTGAAATCAATACATCTAGTGCGACTAATCAAATATGATTAGAAATCACCATCTACACTAAAATCAATGCATCTAGAGCAAACAATCAAATAGGATTACAAATCAACATCTACATTGAAATCAATGCATCTAGTGCAAGCAATCAAATAGGATTAGAAATCATCTAGACTGAAATCAATGGATCTAGGATAAGAAATATTTTTCCCTCTCTCCCCACTCCATCTATATCTATATCTTCATCCATATCTCCTTCCTTGTCTCTCTATCTCACTTGTCCAAATACACACACACACTCTCTCTCTCACTCTCTCTCTTCTTCCTTCTTTTCGCTTCCCATCTATATCTCTATCTCCCTCCACCGCTCCTTTGTATCTTTATATTACCCCCAAAACACGCACTCTTTCTTGATATCTATGTACCTCTCCCCCTCCCTCTAGCTTCCCCTCCTCTCCCTCTCTCCCTCTTCCATCTCTCTTCTTGAACTCCTCTCTCCCCCTCTCTATATCCCCTATTAATCCCTCTCTCTCTCCCCGTCTTTCATCTTACCTCCCTCTCTCTCCCTCCAACTCCATCTCTCTCCTTTTCTCTCACCCCTCTCTCTCTCTCTTCGCCCTCCATCTCTATCACTATCCCCCTTCCTCTCTCCTTCCTCTCTTCCTAAAAAAAAAGTGAAAATTCTCTAACCTTTGTATTTTATTCACACGGTACATCAAAATCATTACACCTTCTAAATCATTACACCTTCTAGATTAAGCTAATCCCATATCCATGAACCTTCTCCAACTAATCATAAGGTATTTTCATCTATCTTGTATAATATAAAGTCAAAGCTTATAAGAGAGAATTTTTTGTTGCCCTTTGTTTTTTTACTTTATCAATTTTTTTAATCTCTCCAACTAATCACAAGGTAATTTCCTATACCTTGTATAATACAAGGTCAAAGCTTTTCTGAACTTATAGGAGGTAATCTCTTTTTCTTTTCTTTTTTTACTTTATCAATTTTTTTTAATCTCCTATTTTGTTGCTTTTACTTTCAGTCAATGCCTCTAATATCATTATTCTAGTGATCAGATAGTGATTGTGATTGAGATTTTGAATGTGGCCATACCTCCGTTATTCGTATAATAGTAATAGCGTATAATAGTAATAGTAATTGAGACATTGAGCGTGTAAAAAAAAATACTATAATAATGGATTATGATTGTTGAAATTTCATGGTTTTTTTAGTTTTTTTTTTATTGTTATTTTATTTTATAATTTTTATAGTTTACATTTATTTTATTTCATTTTAAATATATTTAGTTTAGTTTAATTTTCATATAATAACATAATAATTTAATATTTTATATTAATTTATAATATTGAATAAAAATCTATCCGTAATTATAAAAAATTAGTAACAAAATCCATTATGAATCCATCAATTTTTATTCAATTTATTATACCCAAAATCTTTTACTATAATCTAAAATCATTAAAATCATAAAACACATTATTGAATTAGTGAGTTATTAAAAAAAATTCCACTAATCCATTAATTTTCATTCTATTTACCATAATCAAAATCCAATAAAATTGGAAAGAATTGATTTGGGAAGTACTAAACACAAACAAACACTGATCCAACTTAATTGAATATGAAATGCAAAAATAATATATTAATTTTCATTCCATTTACCATAATCAAAATCCAATAAAATTGGAAAAAATTGATTTGGGAAGTACTAAACACAAACAAACACTGATCCAACTTAATTGAATATGAAATGCAGAAATAATATATGTAATTTTTTAAAGTACACATGAATATATTTCCTTTTAATTAAAATTAAGATAAGCTCTTCAAATTTGATCACTGAATGAGTAAAAATATGACGTAGGAGCTTTTCAAAATATGACGTAGGAGCTTTGGAAGAAGCGAAATAAACGCTTACGCTTGTCAGAACTGATATTCTCCATTACAAGAGATTACAGTTGTCCGAAGTTGCCATGGTGCATTTGACTTGGCTGTCACTGTGAGCAAGGACCTCCTAATTACTTCATACCGAACACATAATTATTCGAAATCCATCCATTCCAATCACAATGTCATTGGAGCTAAGTTGGCGGTGTCAGATCTTGCTGTGTAACGCTCATTGAACAACCCTGTCAAATCATATATGTAAGCAGGGCCGAGGATATCACTCTGAGTTTGAATGGCTTATAATTACGCTGACAGATGACCGACTAAAATTGAAAAATTACGTGGCACGTTGGTACAGTGTCAGTATTTTGCATAACTTTTTTTTAAAAAGCTCTGCCATGCCACACTATTGCAAGCTTTATTTACTATGGTATTAGATATAAATGTGTGGGGGCTTATACTCACTATTAAATTGAAACAAGTGCATTATTTAGTTCTGATTATATATTGCCTCAGTGCATTGATAGCGTATATATTTACCTCAGTACATTTATGGCTGGATAACATAGTAGATAAAACTTTACTAAATGTATCATGTGAATACGGCCCAAAGTATGATTCGAGATGCAGATGACCGACTAAAGATGATAGTATTCTTAAAGTTTGATTAAATATGTATGTTAATACCCGGGCATCAGGTTGAATATTTCTATGCCCAATATCTATTTTTAAAGTTGTGATTAAATATGCATGTTAATACCTGCCATAATGTTGAATATTAAAATGTCCAATATTATTTTTATTAGATATTTATGTTAATATCTTGCCATTGCCATTTATTGAAGGCCCTGTAATTTTTATTAATCCACCTCGTGCATATTGAAATTTTACGATCTATGTTAATTCAAATTAATCATATTGAAAATTTACGATCTATTTATATTTATAAATTGTATCAAAAAGTCTTTTTTTGGAAAGGAAACCTAAAAGAAACACTTAATAGGATTTTTTAATATATAGTTTTTATTAGTGAATATATGTATTTTTTAAATACATGTAATTAATATAGTTATATTAGTAAATATGTTTGGTATAAGTTGGTGCTTGTTTATATGAATATTTATTTTATTTAATCAATTTAAATAAAAGGAACAATAGGGTATGGAATGACTTATGAGGATACCATGTCCAAACAACCATAAATCACTTCATATGATACTTGTTTATATGACTATTTCCTTTATTTAATCAATTTAAATAAAAAGAAAAATGGGGCATGGAAATAAATCTCAGCTTTTGGTTGGTGTGTTTTAGTATGAATATTTCAAAATATTCCATGGCTGTTAAATCTCTCCCATCCACCAAATAATTATTCATACTTACATTAACTTTTGGTTGGTGTGCTTTAGTATGAATATTCCAAAATATTCCATGGAGGTTAAATCCCTCTCAGCTAGCAAATAATTATTCATAATTACATTAACTTTTGGTTGGCATGTTTTACTATGAATATTACAAAATATTTCATGGAGGTTCAATCCCTACCATCCACCAAATAACTATTCATAAATACATTAATACAATAGAAAGACTATTCCAAAATTATATGTGTATGGACTTAATTAAATCATTTATTATTTAATGAATTTAAATAAAAAGAAAAATGGGGCAAGGAATGACTTATGAGGACACCATGTCCAAAAAATCATAAATCACTTCATATGATGCTTGTTTATAAAAATGAAGCATGGAATGACTTATGAGGACACCATGTCCAAAACACCATAAATCACTTCATATGATGCTTGTTTATATGACTATGCCTTTTATTTAATTAATTTAAATAGAAAATAAATGGGGCATGGAATGACTTATGAGGACACCATGTCCAAAAAGCCATAAGTCACTTCATCTCATGTTGTTTATATGACTATTTCTTTTATTTAATTGATTTAAATAAAAAGAAAAATGAAGCATGGAATGACTTTTGAAGACACCATGTGCAAAAAAACCATAAATCACTTCATATGACTATTTCTTTTATTCAATCAATTTAATTGAAAAGAAAAAGAGGGCATGGAATGACTTTTGAGGACACCATGTCCAAAAAACCATAAATCAGTTCATATGATCCTTGTTTATATGACTATTTCTTTTATTTAATCAATTTAAATGAAAATAAAAACAAGGCATGGAATGACTTATGAGGACACCATGTCCAAACAACCATAAATCACTTCATATGATGCTTGTTTATATGAGTATTTCTTTTATTTAATAAATTTAAATAAAAAGAAAAATGGGGCATGGAATGACTTATGAGGAAACCATGTCCAAAAAACCATAAATCACTTCATATGGTGCTTGTTTATATGACTATTTATTTTATTTAATCAATTTAAATTAAAAGAAAAACAAGTCATGGAATGACTTATGAGGACACCATGTCCAAACAACAATAAATCACTTCATATGATGCTTGTTTATATGACTATTTCTTTTATTTAATCAATTTAAATAAAAAGAAAAATGGGGCATGGAAATAAATCTCAGCTTTTGGTTGGTGTGTTTTAGTATGAATATTCCAAAATATTCACTGGAGGTTAAATCTCTCCCATCCACCAAATAATTATTCATACTTACATTAACTTTTGGTTGGTGTGCTTTAGTATGAATATTCCAAAATATTCCATGCAAGTTAAATCCCTCTCATCCAGCAAATAATTATTAATAAGTACATTAACTTTTGGTTGGTATGTTTTACTATGAATATTACAAAATATTTCAGGGAGGTTCAATCCCTACCATCCACCAAATAACTATTCATAAATACATTAATATAATAGAAAGATTATTCCAAAATATATGCGTATGGACTTAATTAAATAATTTATTATTTAATGAATTTAAATAAAAGAAAAATGGGGCAAGGAATGACTTATGAGGACACCATGTCCAAAAAATCATAAATCACTTCATATGGTGCTTGTTTATAAAAATGAAGCATGGAATGACTTATGAGGACACCATATCCAAAACACCATAAATTACTTCATATGATGCTTGTTTATATGACTATTCCTTTTATTTAATCAATTTAAATAGAAAAAAATGGGGCATGGAATGACTTATGAGGACTCCATGTCCAAAAAGCCATAAGTCACTTCATATGATGCTTGTTTATATGGCTATTTATTTTATTTAATTGATTTAAATAAAATGAAAAATGAAGCATGGAATGACTTTTGAGGACACCATGTGAAAAAGACCATAAATCACTTCATATGACTATTTCTTTTATTTAGTCAATTTAATTGAAAAGAAAAAGAGGGCATGGAATGACTTTTGAGGACACCATGTCCAAAAAACCGTAAATCACTTCATATGACGCTTGTTTATATGACTATTTATTTTAATTAATCAATTTAATTGAAAAGAAAAAGAGAGCATGGAGTGACTTATGAGGATACCATGTCCAAACAACAAGAAATCACTTCATATGGTGGTTGTTTTTATGAATATTTCTTTTATTTAATCAATTTAAATGAAAAGAAAAACAGGGCATGGACTTTATGAGGACACCATGTCCAAACAACGATAAATCACTTCATATGATGCTTGTTTATATGACTATTTCTTTTATTTAATAAATTTAAATAAAAAGAAAAATGGGGCATGGAATGACTTATGAGGACACCATGTCCAAAAAACCATAAATCACTTCATATGGTGCTTGTTTATATGACTATTTATTTTATTTAATCAATTTAAATTAAAAGAAAAATAGGGCATGGAATGACTTATGAGGACATCATGTGCAAACAACCATAAATCACTTCATATGATGCTTGTTTATATGACTATTTATTTTATTTAATCAATTTAAATAAAAAGAAAAACAGGGCATGTAATGACTTATGAGGACACCATGTCCAAGAAACCATAAGTCACTTCATATGATGCTTGTTCATATGACTAATTCTTTTATTTAATCAATTTAAATAAAAAGAAAAATGCGGTATGGAAATAAATCTCAGCTTTTGGTTGGTGTGTTTTAGTATGAATATTTTAATATATTCCATGGAGGTTAAATCTCTCCCATCCACCAAATAATTATTCATACTTACATTAACTTTTGGTTGGTGTGTTTTAGTATGAATATTCCAAAATATTCCATGTAGGTTAAATCCCTCTCATCCAGCAAATAATTATTCATAATTACATTAACTTTTGGTTGGTATGTTTTACTTTGAATATTACAAAATATTTCATGGAGGTTCAATCCCTACCATCCACCAAATAACTATTCATAAATACATTAATATAATAGAAAGGCTATTCCAAAATATATGTGTATGGACTTAATTAAATGATTTATTATTTAATGGATTTAAAAAAAAAGAAAAATGGGGTATGGAATGACTTATGAGGACATCATGTCCAAAAAATCATAAATCACTTCATATGATCCTTGTTTATAAAAATGAAACATGGAATGACTAATGAGGACACCATGTCCAAAAAACCATAAATCACTTCATATGATGCTTGTTTATATGACTATTCCTTTTATTTAATCAATTTAAATAGAAACAAAATGGGGCATGGAATGACTTATGAGGAAACCATGTCCAAAAAGCCACAAATCACTTCATATGATGCTTGTTTACATGACTATTACTTTTATTTAATCAATTCAAATAAAAAGAAAAACAGTGCATGGAATGACTTATGAGTACACCATCTCCAAACAACCATAAATCACTTCATATGATACTTGTTTATATGACTATTTATTTTATTTAATCAATTTAAATAAAAAGAAAAACGGGGCATGGAATGACTTATGAGGACACAATGTCCAAAAAACCATAAATGACTTCATATGATCCCTGTTTATATGACTATTTCTTTTATTTAATCAATTTAAATAAAAAGAAAAATAGGGCATGCAATGACTTATGAGGACACCATGCCCAAAAAACCATAAGTGACTTCATATGATGCTTGTTTATATGACTTTTTCTTTTATTTAATTGATTTAAATAAAAAGAAAAATGAAGCATGGAATGACTTTTGAGGACACCATATGCAAAAGGCCATAAATCACTTCATATGACTATTTCTTTTATTTAATCAATTTAATTGAAAAGAAAAAGAGTGCATGGAATGAATTTTGAGGACACCATGTCCAAAAAACCATAAATCACTTCATATGCCGCTTGTTTATATGACTATTTATTTTAATTAATTAATTTAATTCAAAAGAAAAAGAGGTCATGGAATGACTTATGAGGATACCACGTCCAAACAACCAGAAATCACTTCATATGATGCTTGTTTATATGACTATTTCTTTTATTTAATCAATTTAAATGAAAAGAAAAACAGGGCATGTAATGACTTATGAGGACACCATGTCCAAATAACCATAAATCACTTCATATAAAGCTTGTTTATATGACTATATCTTTTATTTAATAAATTTAAATAAAAATAAAAATGGGGCATTGAATGGCTTATGAGGACACCATGTCCAAAAAACCATAAATCACTTCATATGGTGCTTCTTTATATGACTATTTATTTTATTTAATCAATTCAAATAAAAAGAAAAATAGGACAGGAATGGCTTATGAGGACACCATGTCCAAACAGCCATAAATCACTTCATATGATGCTTTTTTATATGACTATTTATTTTATTTAATCAATTTAAATAAAAAGAAAAACGGGGCATGTAATGACTTATGAGGACACCATGTCCAAGAAACCATAAATCACTTCATATGATTCTTGTTTATATGACTATTTCTTTTATTTAATCAATTTAAATAAAAAGAAAAATGGGGCATTGAAACAAATCTCACCTTTTGGTTGGTGTGTTTTAATATGAATATTTCAAAATATTCCATGGAGGTTAAATCTCTCCCATCCACCAAATAATTATTCATACTTACATTAACTTTTGGTTGGTGTGTTTTAGTATGAATATTCCAAAATATTCCATGCAGGTTAAATCCCTCTCATCCAACAAATAATTATTCATAATTACATTAACTTTTGGTTGATATGTTTTACTTTGAATATTACAAAATATTTCATGGAGGTTCAATCCCCACCATCCAGCAAATAACTATTCATAAATACATTAGTATAATAGAAAGACTGTTCCAAAATATATGTGTATGGACTTAATTAAATCATTTATTATTTAATGAATTTAAATAAAACGAAAAATGGGGCATGGAATGACTTATGTGGACACCATGTCAAAAAAATCATAAATCACTTCATATGATGCTTGTTTATAAAAATGAAGCATGGGATGACTGAAGAGGACACCATGTCCACAACACCATAAATTGCTTCATATGATGCTTGTTTATATGACTATTCCTTTTATTTAATCAATTTAAATAGAAACAAAATGGGGCATTGAATGACTTATGAGGACACCATGTCCAAAAAGCCATAGATCACTTCATATGATGCTTGTTTATATGACTATTACTTTTATTTAATCAATTTAAATAAAACGAAAAACAGGGCATGAAATGACTTATGAGGACACCATCTCCAAACAACCATAAATCACTTCATATGATGCTTGTTAATATGACTATTTCTTTTATTTAATCAATTTAAATAAAAAGAAAAATGGGGCATGGAATGACTTATGAGGACACCATGTCCAAAAAACCACAAGTGAGTTCATATGATGCTTGTTTATATGACTATTACTTTTATTTAATCAATTTAAATAAAAAGAAAAACATGGCATGCAATGACTTATGAGGAAACCATGTCCAAAAAACCATAAATGACTTCATATGATGCTTGTTTATATGACTGTTTCTTTTATTTAATTGATTTAAATAAAAAGAAAAATGAAGCATGAAATGACTTTTGAGGACACCATGTGCAAAAAACCATGAATCACTTCATATGACTATTTCTTTTATTTAATCAATTTAATTGAAAAGAAAAAGAGGGCATGGAATGAATTTTGAGGACACCATGTCCAAAAAACCATAAATCACTTCATATGATGCTTGTTTATATGACTTTTCTTTAATTAATCAATTTAATGAAAAGAAAAAAGAGGCATGGCATGACTTATGAGGATACCATGTCCAATCAACCAGAAATCACTTCATATATCCTTGTTTATATGACTATTTCTTTTATTTAATTAAATTTAAAAATAAAAGAACGGGTATGGAATGACTTTATGAGGACACCATGTCAAAAAAACCATAAATCCCTCACATGGTGCTTGCTTATATGACTATTTAATTTTCTTATCAATTTAAAAAAAAAAAAACAGGGCATGGAATGACTTATGAGGACACCATCTCCAAATAACCATAAATCACTTCATATGATGCTTGTTTATATGAGTATTTCTTTTATTTGATCAAATTAAATAAAAATAAAAACAGGGCATGGAATGACTTATGAGGACAACATGTCCAAGAAACCATAAATCACTTCATATGATGCTTGTTTATATGACTATTTCTTTTATTTATTCAATTTAAATAAAAAGAAAAATGGGGCATGGAAATAAATCTAAGCTTTTGGTTGGTGTGTTTTAGTATGAATATTTCAAAATATTCCATGGAGGTTAGATCTCTCCCATCCACCAAATGATTATTCATAATTACATTAACTTTTGGTTGGTTTGTTTTAGTATGAATATTCCAAAATATTCCATGTAGGTTAAATCTCTCATCCACCAAATAATTATTCATAATTACATTAATTTTTGGTTGGTATGTTTTACTATGAATATTACAAAATATTTCATGGATGTCCATTCCCTACTATCCACCAAATAACTATTCATAAATACATTAATATAATAGAAAAACTATTCCAAAATATATATGTATATGGACTTAAATAAATCATTTATCATTTAATCAATTTAAATAAAAATGAAATGGGCATGGAATGATTTATGAGGACACCATGTCCAAAAAACCATAAATCACTTCATATGATGCTTGTTTATATGACTATTTCTTTTATTTAATAAATTTTAAATAAAAAGACACTGGCACGGAATGGCTTATGAGAACACCATGTCCAAAAAACCATAAATCACTTCATATGATGCTTGTTTATATGACTATTTCTTTTATTTAATAAATTTTAAATAAAAAGACACTGGCACGGAATGGCTTATGAGAACACCATGTCCAAAAAACCATAAATCACTTCATATGATGCTTGTTTATATGACTATTTCTTTTATTTAATAAATTTTAAATAAAAAGACACTATGCACGGAATGGCTTATGACAACACCATGTCCAAAAAACCATAAATCACTTCATATGATGCTTGTTTATATGACTATTTCTTTTATTAAATCAATTTAAATAAAAAGAAAAACATGGCATGGAATGACTTATGAGGACAACATGTCCAAAAAAGCATAAATCACTTCATATGATGCTTGTTTATATGACTATTTCTTTTATTTAATCAATTTAAATAAAAATAAAAATGAAGCATGGAATGACTTATGAAGACACCATGTCCAAAAAACTATAAATCACTTCATATGATGCTTGTTTATATGACTATTCCTTTTATTTAATCAATTTGAATAAAAAGAAAAACAGGGAATGGAATGACTTATGAGGACACCATGTCCAAACAACCATAAATCACTTCATATGATGCTTGTTTATATGACTATTTCTTTTATTTAATCAATTCAGATAAAAAGAAAAACGGGGCAACTCATGAGGACACCATGTCCAAAAAAAGCTTAAATCACTTCATATGATGCTTGTTTATATGACTATTTCTTTTATTTAATCAATTTAAATTAAAAAAAAAATCCGGGCATGGAAATAAATCTCAGCTTTTGGTTGGTGTGTTTTAGTATGAATATTCCAAAATATTTCATGGAAGTTAAATCTCTCCCATCCACCAAATAATTATTCATAATTACATTAACTTTTGGCTGTTCTATTTTATTAGGAATATTTCAAAATATTCCATGGAGACTAAATTCCTCTCATCCACCAAACAATTATTCATGATTACATTAACTTTTGGTTGGTCTTTTTTATTATGAATATTCCAAAATATTTCATGTAAATTCAATCCCTACCATCTAGAAAATAATTATTCATAATTACATTAATATAGTAGAAAAACTATTCCAAAATACACATGCCTATAGACT
>APFE031300750.1:0-11594 GCA_000404065.3 Pinus taeda
CCTACACTCAGGTTTTTATGTTTCAATGTTTCAATATGATCCAATTAAGTAGAGAAGGACAAGGGGAAAATCTAAACGAGCAAACCAATATCAGAGGTCTTATATATGCTTCTCTAAAGGGACAACATCTCCTGTTCTCAATAGTCAGGATCCCTCTTCCACCCATGAAATAAATAAGTGTCGATGCACAACCCTATATAAATGAATAAATAAAGGTGAAAGAAGAGAAAGAATTTATGTGCAGAGAGGTGAAGCAAGAAAATCCGCCGGGGTACTGTCCAGGCTCGTTGGTAGCAGAGCAATGTTTGTGTCCCTGAAGTGACTCCGTCGGGATACTATCCAGGCCTGCTGGTAGTGGAGAAACACCAGAGATGAAAAAATATTCTCTAAAAATCTAAAGCTCGCAAACTTTATTACCCTATCCAGATTTGAAACATTGTGGGATTGTTGATCTTCTATTTGTATTTAACTAAGTAAAGGAATGAAGGGGACTATGTTTATGAATGGTGTAAGTGGGGAAGCCATGCTAATCTCAATGATGAATCAATACTTCTTGAAGAACGAGACCCTGCACAACATAATTGATCAAGGAAAAGAAGTTGGAGTTTTACCAGTGTGTCATGAAGGGTTGACTCTGTGACAAACACGCTCCAAAATTTTGTGTACACTCGAATTTTTGAGCCTACTATGGATCTTGCGATCAATCATTCCATAGTCACTTCTTGGCTGGATGATATTTTTGTGCTCCTTGCTTGGATCAGAAGTGTCGAAGTCACTTTCTCACACATGCTCTGTCTGCAACAAGTTCATGAGCACATCCTTTACACAAGCTTGGACAAGAATAGCACGTTCCATCAAGATTGTGCCTATGTGATGCCCAATCCATATCGACAGTCAGTGTGCATTGAAAATGAGAGTTTCTCACATTCTAGCTACGTTCATATTTCCATTTCAATGAGTTTTACAAATTGTCGCTTTCATGCACATTTTTTTGCAAGTCTCTTTTTCATGTTTTTGGCTATCGTTTTCAATTTCCTTCACTCTAACTAGGGTTGTTTTGATGTTATCCGTGCTCTAGCATGTGTTACTTTCACTATCATCCACGTATCACAAGAGTTTTTCACACTTTAGCAATTGGCGTATTTTTTCATATTAGATATCACACAATGTATGTATGATTGTTCTGGTGGTTTCAATGCGTTATATTTGCACGAATGAGTTGGTTTAATCATGTAAAAATCAGCCACACTCATTCCCAAAGTATTTAACATTTTTTTATAAGTGTTGCTATGATTGTCGCAAAGTGTAACTTTAGTGTCACACTCGTCGTAAAGTTGTCACTAGGTTGTTGCATTGAAGGAAATATATTGATTAACATGTTCAAGATGATCTATGTTGTTTTTGCATCAAATTGTTTGAAGTGTGTGATCACAATAAAGTCATATCATTGTTCACATCAATCTCTTTGGTCCCACACAACCATAGAAATTATTAGAAATTCCCCAGCGACCTAGCCTCATCCGACCTTCCTAAACTGCACACTACATAGTTATAACCCTCAAGATGCATCCTTTTACCTTGACATTGTGCAATGCGTAGCTCTTTCTTCCCGAATATGCAACACTGTGTAGTTCTAGTGCTCAAGCCTTACCTTTCCTCCCAAAATTACGCAATTCATCCTCCCAACCTAGCCTTAACTGTGCATTGTGAAGTATCTAGCATCAAGCTCATCCTTGAGCTCCTGAACTGCGTAATGAACCAACTTCCTCTACCTCCCATAACTACGATTTTTTCCCAAGCAATGCAAAAACCTGCAGCTAAGCTCACTAGGTCAAGAAATTACACAGTTTATCTCCAAGGTCCTACACACTGTGTAGTCTCAAGGCTCAAGATCACCCTTGAATTCATTAATTGCATAATTGTGTAGTTACTGAGCCTCTTCCCTAGCCTATCATCCAGTTCTGGCTCAGCTAGTGGATTAATATGCACCATCTTAGATTAAGGGTTTATCAGACTGATATCATTTTTTCATGAGTGTATGCAAACATAAGTACTCTATCATGCTATAAAAAGATGATGAGGAAGGAGAAAGAGAAGGAGGACATGCTAGAAGATACATTGGAGTTGAAGAAATAAGATGACCATCAGGTGAGAAGACGAAGGAACACCGAACTCTAAAAGAAGATGAAGATCAATATTACATGGAATGCTCCTCATATTCAAGTCATAAGGAGGAGGAATAAGAAGAACATGTACCATATTTTCGAGAAGACATCAAGAAAGAAGTGATAAGAAGGAAAACTTAGCACTATCACATCATCATGTAGTTCATGTCATCAGTGTCATGTCATGTCTTGTCACAAGTCATCATATGCCACATCATTATTGTATATTATGTAATTACCTATTTGAAATGTATTGTAAAGTGGAAGTCCAAAGGACACATCCAGAATATGAAGAGTCATGTAAGGTTTAAAATTCATAGGAATTCAAATAGTCCTGAGGGTAGTCAAAGAGTCACAAGGAAGGTGAAGCCTCACCTCTTGGTTATATATACACCCTCATTGTAGTAGCAAAGGACTTTTCACCTTGGCTCCTCCCACAAGGCATTAGAGAGACATATAAATTCTTTTGAGGAGCAAGGAGTGGCTCCATCACTCCACTATTGGAGCTAGTGATGTTCACTATATACACGTGTCTTGGAAATTTTACTTAATATAAGAAGCATTATGGGCCAACACATTCTTCATGCATGGATTATGGATATTTGTAAGACTATTATGTGAATGTTTGTAATTCATGTTTGCTCTCATATTATTGGGTTGTGTTATATTCTTTCCATGACTAGCCCATGTAGTTAATTGGGGGGTTAGAAGGGGGGTGGAGCCCCCCCTTTGTTGCGCCGATTGCATAGCAGGGGAGACACAGGGGTTTGAGGGGTGCAGGTAACCCCACTCTACAGGGTTCGGGGCCGCTCCCCGAAAATGTTTGTTTTTGGACCCTATATTAGGTTGGGTAGACCTATCTATGGTTTTGTGCATGATTTTTTGCACATGGTTTGGGACACAATGGTTTTGGACGCGATGGTTTTCAGTCCATGGTATTGGATGCTTCGGCATGTATAAATATGTATTGTAACATTGAAAGGAACATAATGAAAAATCAAGCTGGTAGTCCCAGTTTTTGTAGGATCCAGAGGAAAATTTATGTATATTGTGTTATGTGTTTATGATCGCATTGTTTATTTCGTGTCTTTTAGATCGATGTAGGTAAAGTTTTTGTTACGGGGGTTTTTTTTTTTTTTTTTTTTTTTTTAAAGCTACATTGGGGTGTCAGAGCTATTGGCTTCAAGGGGATGCTTTGTATCTGAGGGGTTTACTCTTGGGCCGTGGTAAGAACCTGTTCAGTGGAGATCTGCGGAGTCGATTCTGGTAGTGAAGAGATGGTGAGCATTGGAAAGATAGAGATCGATAAATTTAATGGTCAGAGTTTTTTGAAGTCGTGGGAAAATCAGATCGAAGGACTGTTGGTGGATAAAGATCAGTGGATCACGGTAGAATCCGGTACTAAACCAAGGAGTGTTCTGATGAAGAATGAGAAGTTGGATCAGAAGGCAAAAATTCACAATACTATTATTGTCTCAGATTCAGGTATTACGAAATGTATCAAAGGGGATAGCTACCGACGAAGTGCCTTTGGTGGCAAGTTAGGACTTTTTGTACCCAATCTAATCTTTGGTAAAGATAACTCTCCTACAGAAATTGTATAAATGAGGATGAAAGATGGAGACTCGATGACAGAGGCCATATGAATGTTGTTTAAATATTGTGGTAAAGTCAATTATCGTCTCTTGTTATCAAAATTTTGGAATTAAGATAAGTGCATTTAGTTTTGTTTGTGTTTCTCGAGAGCCGGTGGGATAGTCTGGTTATTGCAATAGGTAGCAATGCAACTACCTTGCAGTTTGATGAAATAGTCTCATCCTTGTTGATGAAGGAGATGAGACGAAAAAATATGGAGAGCCATAATGGTGATGCCTTGTCTATACGAAGACGGTCCCAGAACATAAACAAAAATAAGTCATCGAGTGGGAGAACTAAATCTAGAGGGAGATCTAAATCTCCAAGAAAACCTGAAAAGATGGTGTGCTGGAAATGCGGAAAGGAAGGGCACTACAAAAGGGATTGTAAATCTAAAGTTCCTGACAAAGGAAAGGGATCTGATGATGCTCCTTCTGTAGAGGTGAAAACCACCTCAGATGAAGGTGGGGATGTGTACTTGGGTTCTTCAAGTACACATGTAGATCATGAGGCATGGTTGATTGACTCATGTGCATCCTTTCACTTCACTCCCCATAAAGAGTGGTTCTGCAAGTATGAGAGATGTGATGGTGGTGATGTATTCTTAAGGGATGATAGGAAGGCTAGAATCATTGTTCGCGGAAAAGTAAAGTTGAAGTTGCAAGGTGGAAGGGTCAGAACACTTCCGGGTGTTCTACATATTCCTGCATTGGTTAGAAATTTGATTTTTGTAAGCAAGCCGAATGATTTAGGTGTAAAAACAGTGTTCGAGAAGAATATCTGCAAGATGGTTCAGGAAGCACTGGTATTGATGCGGGGAGTTTAGATTGGAACTCTGTACAAGTTGCAAGGCAACACTATTGTTGATGGGTGCAACAGTTTTGTGGTTCCTGAAAGTGGAGTAGAAAATCTAGTGGTCTCTGGAGATAAGACCATGTTGTGGCATCAAAGGCTTTGACATATTGGAGAGAAGGGCCTTCGAATACTTTGTGGTAAAGGTATGAGTAATAGCTCTCTGGATTTTGATTTCTGTGAAAATTTTGTATATGGGAAGCAGAATCCAATGAGTTTCCCCTCTGGTGGTAAGAGGGTGAAACATATATTAGAACTTGTGCACAATGATGTGTTTGGACCTATGAAGATTCCATCACTAGGTAAGTCTGTGTACTATGTATCATTTATAGATGAATTCTCAAGGAATACATGGATATATTTCGTTAAGAAGAAATCTAAAGTCTTTTACAGGTTTAAAGAATTTAAGGGTCTGGTGGAAAACTAGACAGAGAAGAAGATAAAGGTGTTGAGGACAGATAATGGTGGAGAGTTTTGTAGTAAGGAATTTGAATAATTTTGTAAGAAGTGTGGTATAGCACGGAAGAAAACTACTCCATACACACCTCAGCAAAATGGAGTTGCAGAAAGAATGAACAAAACGTTGATGGAAAGGGCAAGAAGCATGCCTAGTGGTGTCGGATTAGGATAGGAATTCTGGGAAAAGGCGGTGGAGACATCATGTTACCTGGTCAATAGATCACCTTCATCAACATTGGAGGATAAGACTCCACAAGAGGTATGGACTGGTAAGAAACCCTCTTTCACATCTGAGGGTATTTGGATGTGATGCATATGTACATGTTCCAAAGGAGAAATGAACCAAGTTGGATAATAAATATAAAAAGTGCATCTTTATTGGGTATAAGGATGGTTTAAAGGGTTATAAGCTTTGTAACAAGGAAGGTTGTGTATAGCTGAGATGTGGTATTCAATGACATGAAAGATGTTATTAAACATGAAGTCCAACCAAAGGAACCTAAGAAGATAGAGTTTGAGCTAAAGGAGGAAGAATCAAACTCTACAACAGAGGATGAATCAAAAGATGAAGAGCCACAAACTCCAGGTGTGAGAAGATTAGTTCGAGAAAGAAGGCAGCTAGAAAGTTATAGTCCATCTGCTTTCTATTCAAATTTTGCTTAATCTATTACTGATGATGATCCTAGAACTGTGAAGCAGTAGATTTAGAGGATGGAAAACTCTGGAAAGAGGCCTTGGTTGATGAAATGGCATCTTTGCACAAAAATGAAGTTTGGGATCTGGTGGAGTTGTTGGCTGGAAGGAAACCCATTGGCAACAAATGGGTGTTCAAGAAGAAGACAAATGCAGAAGGAAAGGTGGAGAAATACAAAGCTCGGTTGGTAGAAAAAAGTTATTCCTAGGTGTCGTGAATTGATTTTGGTGATATTTTTTCTCCTGTTGCCAAGGTAACTTCTATTAGATTACCTTTATCTATTTCTGTTGCTTTTGATTTTGAGGTAGAACAGATGGATGTGAAGACAACATTTATTCACGGGGATCTGGAAGAGGAGATCTACATGAGGCAACCTGAAGGCTTTGTAGTGAAGGTAAGAAACAACTGGTATGCAAGTTAAAGAAGTCTTTGTATGGGTTAAAACTGTCATCAAGGATGTGGTATCATAAATTTGATACATTTATACAGGGAATTGACTTCACCAGAAGCAAAGAATATCACTGTGTGTATTTTAAATTAATTGGCGACCGTTTTATTTATCTGGTCTTATATGTGGATGATATGTTGCTGGTTGGAAATGACAAAGAAATTATCCAGAATTTGAAGACCCATTTGTCCTCCAAATTCAACATGAAAGATCTTGGTGCTGCAAACTATATTTTGGGCATGGAAATTAAAAGGGATCAGACAAAGAGGAACCAGAGGAAGTATGTCGAGACAATATTGTAGAGGTTTAATATGCAGTATATTAAACTGGTGAAGGTTCCTATTCTTGTAGGTGTAAAGTTATCTGATGAACAGTGTCCCAAGACACAAGAAGAGGAAGAGGACATGTCCCGTGTTCCATGTGCAAGTGCAGTTGGTAGCCTAACGTATGCGATGGTCTGTACTAGACCAGACATTGCACATGCAGCGGGAGTATTGAGCATGTTTATGTCAAAACCAGGGAAGGAGCACTAGACATTAGTGAAGCGGGTTTTCAGGTATTTGTATGGAACTAGTGATTATGGTTTGTGCTACCAAGGAAGACCAGGATTGGATATAGTGTTGGATATTCGTGGATTTGTTGATGCAGGCTGGGTTGTGTTGGAATTATGATACAGGTATGACTCAAGTGTTGTCCTTGATGGAAAATCACTCAGATGACAGATCATAGTACAACTAGAATTATCAGAGAGGTATATGCAGGTTTGCTATGACAAAGAGGCATATACACGCAGGTTCACCATATACCAAGTTGTGTATACGTACACATGCATGTTTACAGAAGGAAAGGCGTGAACATGTTGGAAATCTAAGTTTTGGTCTATGGTATATTGGTATTTGGTCTGAGGTATTGACCCTAGGTATTGGGTCTAAGGTATTGGTCCTACATGGTTTTGGACCATGGTATTGAGAGAGGCCTAACCTATATAAGGAGAAGAAGATCATTAGGCCAAAGGGCAAGGGTGCAAGGATTGAATATATGATGAAGTGTGAGATCTAGTATGCTGATTATGGGTTTGTGATGCTTTGCTTGATCTGAACCAAGGATGCACCTATACGATTGATGATGGATGATGGATCGGGATAATAAGGCTTGGAATGCATTATCATTATGTAGTTTGATCATGGATAGACTAGATATGAATTATTGACGCATTTTTTATTGTATAAATGTTATGATTTGGGTATGACTGATTTTTGGAATAGCTGCAAAGTTATGAGTAAATATTTGCAGATTTGTACACGGGTTGGCTTTGGTAAAAGCGCGTATACACGCTGGTTTGGTTCATCATAGTAGCGTATACATTGTGAGATATGATATTTGAAGTTGCAGTTGGATCTGGTTGTTGTTGTAGAGTTCTGTATTCTGCTCTGTGTTCTGGTGACTGTGTTTTGTTGACAGGGTTTCAGTGATTCAGTGTTCGGTGATTTAGAAATGAATGATGCAAGTGTAGTTGATGGTTGTATTGCAGTGGTGATTGATTTTTTGCTTCAATGTTGTTGATGGGTCCAATATGAAAATTGGATGAAACGTGGCCTTCATATTATGGTGTTGTGATGAATCAAGAAGGTTGTAGCCTTCAGTAGGCCGACGCCTATCTACTAGTAAATGGATCGACTAGTACAAGAGCTAGGTGGTTGTGGCTCCCTTCCGGTAGTAGCTGGAGAACGGGAGAATATTGTAGCCTTCTGCAGGTGGGTGCCTGCGTACTGGTATGAGTTTGCGGCAGTACAAGATTGTAAACAGGTTTTTCTTATCTTAAAGAAAACAGCAGCAGGCAGTTTTTGTCCCACATTGGGTTTCCACCTTATATCATGGTGTTCATGTGTGCTTTTTATGTGTGATGATTTGTTCTGTTTTGTTGCACCTGTTTGCTGTTCATATGGTTAATGAAGTTCTGATGCACTGATTAAAGATCAACATATAATGGATTAACTAAATCATAAGTTTACTGGATATACACTAGTTGCATTAAACACAGTTGCGTGTAGACACGGGTTCCCTTAACTAAAGTAGCGTATATGAATCTAAGTATGGAAATGAAAAATTTAGTGATTTGCTAATACTAATTCACCCCCCCCTCTCTCAGTATTATTTCCAACAATTGGTATCAGAGCAGGTCCTTTGGTAGAAGCTTGATCGCTTGAAGGAGATCCGTACAATAATGGGAAAGAAAGTGTGTCAGAAGAAGAAGACACCTCAAAGGAACAATGATAGCCTGCCGTTGAGTGGAAGCAAGTATTCAGATTCTGAATCACCTCAGATTGGAGATGAGCAATCAAATGAAGCATTAGATAAACTCATAGATCAACAAGATCTATTTAACAAAACGGAGAGTGCCCTCAAAGAAGAAGTTATTAGCTTAAAAGCTCAGCTGGAGTGTGTCTTCAGAGTACATAAAATGCTACAGGAGAAATGAAGAAAAAGAAAATGAGATTCTGAAACTAAGGTAACAAGTGGAAGAAGGAAGAAAGTCTGAAGAAATCTTGAAGAAGCAATATCTGGAAAAGGAAGAACAAAATCAGGTTGAGGTAAAAATCTTGAAAGCTAAATTAGAAGAAAAAGATAAACTATTACGATTTCAAGACAATACTAAGATTTTGGATAATATTCTTAGTAGTCAAAGGTCACCTGCTATCAAAACTGGTCTTGGTTTTTATGAATCTATTGAAGGTGAACCTAGCTCACAAGGTGAGACAAGGAACCTTAATGCAAAATCTAAAATGCTCAATAAGGAGATGAGAGGTCAAACCCATCAACAACCAAGGAAAGATAATCTTCGAAGAAAATATTTTTCTCCTAAATATGGAAGTGATAGACAGTTATTTTCTCTGATGAATAATGTTGAATGTTATTTATGTCATAATTTTGGACATGTTGCAGCTAGATGCAGAAGTAGAATGGTTCAAGACCATCACACAGAAAGATCATCATGTTCCAGGTAATTTAAGGGATATTGATTTTCTTGCAATATGTTTGGTCACAAAGCTGTTGATTGCTACAGAAGGAATATGAAACATGTAAGATGTTATGCATGTAACAAGCTTGGACATATAGCAAAGGAATGCAGGAACAAAGTACGGGCACCATACTGAAAGGAGAAAACATCATCACAGTTGAAGATATGGAAGAAAAAGGAAGTACAGTCAGAAATATGTGGCATAGTAGAGTATACAGACATGACAGACTCAGAGGGAGCTAAAAGTGTGGAACCTCAATGTTCTAAATCTCATACGCAAGTTTCATGAAGAGAAGTCATGTATATACACGAGTTGGAGGCTTCAGAGTCTCGTATATGGAGCTCTGAAGAAAAAGCAGTAGAATAGGAAAAGAAGTCTAATATGGTGGTTAGAACAGGTTCAGGGGGAGCATATGCTTCGAATAATGCATTGTTGACATTATGGTTAGAAGTCTTTGGTGATAATGCTTATGTGGCTAAATGATACATCTTGCTACTTATTATTGGTCGGTCAAGAGAATGATATTGTAGGTTACAGGTTGCTGATGTTGATGAGAGATGCTTATAGTGCAGATCATATGGTGTATGATAGTTGTTGATGACTATCATGGTCTTGTTTAGACTTGGCATGTGCTTAGGGGAAGCATGGACAGATTAATACATCTTAGCATATACAAAGGGGGAGCTCAATTAGAGAATTTAGCATGTACTCAGGGAGAGTATGGATAGCAGAATTTATACCAGGGGAGAGAATATCTTGGTCCGCCCTTTTCCCTTGATGTCAAAGGGGAAGAGTGACTTGGCGTGGTTGTTGCCATCAAGTCCAAAGGGGGAGATTGTTGGCATTATGATATAGGTATGACTCAAGTGTTGTCCTTGATGGAAACTCACTCAGATGACAAATCATAGTACAGATAGAATGATCAGAGAGGTATACGCAGGTTCGCTGTGACAAAGAGGCGTATACACACGGGTTCACCATATACCAAGTTGCGTATACATACACATGCATGTTTACAGAAGGAAAGGCGTATACATGTTGGAAATCTAAGTTTTGGTCCGTGGTATTTGGTCTGAGGTATTGACCCCAGGTATTGGGTCCAGGTATTGGGTCCAAGGTATTTGTCCTATGTGGTTTTGGACCATGGTATTGAGAGAGGCCTAAACCTATATAAGGAGAAGAAGATCATTAGGCCAAAGGGCAAGGGTGCAAGGATTGAGTATCTAATGAAGTGTGAGTTCTAGTATGTTGGTTATGGGTTTGTGATGCTTTGCTTGATCTGAACCAAGGATGCACCTATGTGGTTGATGATGGATGATGGATCGGGATCATAAGGCTTGTAATCCATTATCATTATGTGGTTTGATCATGGATAGATTAGATATGAATTATTGACGCATGTTTTATTGTATAAATGTTATGATTTGGGTATGACTGATGTTTGGAATAATTGCAAATTTATGAGTAAATATTTGTAGATCTGTACGCAGGTTGGCTTTGGTAAAAACACGTATACACACTAGTTTGGTTCATCATAGTAGCGTATACATTGTGAGATATGATATTTGAAGTTGCAGTTGGATCTGGTTGTTGTTGTAGAGTTCTGTATTCTACTCTGTGTTCTGGTGACTGTGTTTTGTTGACAAGGTTTCAGTGATTCAATGTTCAGTGATTTAGAAATGAATGATGCAAGTGTAGTTGATGGTTGTATTGCAGTGGTGATTGATTTTTTGCTTCAATGTTGTTGATGGGTCCAGTATGAAAATTGGATGAAACGTGGCCTTCATATTATGTATGGTGTTGTGATGAATCAAGAAGGTTGTAGCCTTCAGTAGGCCAACGGCTACGTACTAGTAAACGGATCGGCTCATACAAGAGCTAGGGGGTTGTAGCTCCCTTCCAGTAGTAGCTAGAGAACAAGAGAAGGTTGTATCCTTCTGTAGGTGGGTGCCTACGTACTGGAATGAGTCTGCGCTAGTACAAGATTATAAACAGGGTTTTCTTATCTTAAAGAAAACAACAATAGGTGGTTTTTGTCTTGCATTGGGTTTCCACCTTATATCATGGTGTTCATGTGTGATGATCTGTTTTGTTTTACTGCACTTGTTTGCTTTTCATATGGTTAATGAAGTTCTAATGCACTGATTAAAGATCAACATATAATGGATTAACTGAATCATAAGTTTACTAGATATATGCTAGTTTCATTAAACACAGTTGCATGTACATGCGGGTTCCCTTAACTGAAGTAGCTTATATGAATCTAAGTATGGAAATGAAAAAGTTAGTAATTTTCTAATACTGATTCCCCCCCCCCCCCC
>APFE031300750.1:16298-58428 GCA_000404065.3 Pinus taeda
AAAATCTAGTGGTCTCTGGAGAGAAGACCATGCTGTGGCATCAAAGGCTTGGACATATTGGAGAGAAGGGCCTTCTAGTACTTCATGGTAAAGGTATGGTAGAAGGTATGAGTAATAGCTCTCTGGATTTTGATTTCTATGAAAATTGTGTATATGGGAAGCAGAATCAGGTGAGTTTCCCTTTTGGTAGTAAGAGGGCGAAACAAATATTAGAACTTGTGCATAATGATGTGTTTGGACCTGTGAAGGTTCCATCACCGGGTAAGTCTGTGTACTATGTATCATTTATAGATGAATTCTCAAGGAATACATGGATATATTTCCTTAAGAAGAAATCTGAAGTCTTTGACAGGTTTAAAGAATTTAAGGCTCTGGTGGAAAACCAAACAGAGAAGAAGATGAAGGTGCTGAGGATAGATAACGGTGGGGAGTTTTGCAGTAAGGAATTTGAAGAATTCTGTAAGAAGTGTGGTATAGCACGGTAGAAGACTACTCCATATACACCTCAACAAAATGGAGTTGCAGAAAGAATGAACAAGATGCTGATGGAAAGGGAAAGAAGCATGCTCAGTGGGGCCGGGTTAGGATAGTAATTCTCGGCAGAGGCGATGGAGATAACATGTTACCTGGTCAACAGATCACCTTCATCAGCGTTGGAGGATAAGACTCCACAAGAGGTATTGACTGGTAAGAAACCCTCTCTTTCACATCTGAGGGTATTTGGATGTGATGCATATGTACATGTTCCAAAGGAGAAACGAACCAAGTTGGATAATAAGTCTAAAAATTTCATCTTTATTGGGTATAAGGATGGTTTAAAGGGTTATAAGCTTTGGAACCCAGTAACAAGGAAGGTTGTGTACAACCGAGATGTGGTGTTCAAAGACATGAAAGATGTTATTAAACATGAAGTCCAACCAAAGGAACCTGAAAAGATAGAGTTTGAGCTAAAGGAGGAAATATCAGACTCTACATCAGAGGAGGAATCAGAAGATGAAGAGCCACAAACTCCGAGTGTGAGAAGATCAGTTCGAGAAAGAAGGCAACCAGAAAGGTATAGTCCATTTGCTTTATGTTCAAATTTTTCTTTATCTATTATTGATGATGATCCTAGAACTATGAAGGAAGTAGTAGATTCAGAGGATGGGATGGAAAACTCTGGAAAGAGGCCATGGTTGATGAAATGACATATTTGCACAAAAATGAGGCTTGGGATCTGGTGGAGTTGCCGGCTGGAAGGAAGCCCATTGGAAACAAATGGGTGTTCAAAAAGAAGACAAATGCAAAAGGAAAGGTGGAGAAATACAAAGCTCGGTTGGTAGCAAAAGGTTATTCCCAGGTGCCAGAATTGATTTTGGTGATATTTTTTCTCCTATTGCCAGGGTAACTTCTATTAGATTACTTTTATCTATTGTTGTTGCTTTGGATTTTGAGGTAGAATAGATGAATGTGAAGACAACTTTTCTTCACGGGGATCTGGAAGAGGAGATCTACATGAAGAAACCTGAGGGCTTTGCGGTGAATGGTAAGAAATAACTGGTATGCAAGTTAAATAAGTCTCTGTATGGGTTAAAACAGTCACCAAGGATGTGGTATCAAAAATTTGATACATTATACGGGTACTTGGATTCACCAAAAGCAAAGTAGATCACTGTGTATTTTAAATTAATTGTTGACCATGTTATTTATCTAGCTTTGTATGTGGATGATATGTTGCTGGTTGGAAATGACAAAGAAAATATCCAGGATTTGAAGACCCATTTGTCCTCTAAATTCGACATGAAAGATCTTGGTGCTGCAAACTATATTTTGGGCATGGAAATTAAAAGAGATCGAACAAAGAGGAAGCTTTGGTTAAACTAGAGGAAGTATGTCGAGACAATATTGTAGAGGTTTAATATGCAGGATAGTAAACCGGTGAAGGTTCCTATTCCTGTAGGTGTAAAGTTATCTGCTGAACAGTGTCCGAAGACACAAGAAGAGGAAGAGGACATGTCCCGTGTTCCATATGCAAGTGCAGTCGGTAGCCTGATGTATGTGATGGTCTGTACTAGACCAGACATTGCACATGTAATGGGAGTATTGAGCAGGTTTATGTCAAAATCAGGGAAGGAGCATTGGACAACACTAAAGTGGGTTTTCAAGTATTTGCGTGGCACTATTGATTATGGTTTGTGATATCAAGGAAGACCGAGATTGGATAGAGTGTTGGATATTCGTGGCTTTGTTGATGTAGACTGGGCTAGAGATCTGGATCAAAGAAGATATACAAGTGGGTATGTGTTTAACCTATTTGGAGGTGTAGTTAGTTGGATGAGTAAGAAACAATCTGTAGTGGCACTATCAACTATAGAGGCAGAATACATGGCAACCACTCATGCAAGCAAGGAAACAGTTTGGTTGCAGAGATTGTGTTCAAGTATGGGGTTAGTACAGGGAGCTATAAACATAGATTATGACAATCAAAGTGCAATTTTCTTGGCAAAGAACCTTGAATATCATCAAAGACAAAGCACATTGATGTTCTGTATCACTTTGTGAGGGATATGATAGAAGACAAAAAGGTGTTGCTAGTAAAGGTGGACACATTCACGAATATTGCAGATCCATTGACAAAATCTGTGAGCTCTGAGAAATTCTCTTGGTGTAGAGAAACAATGGGCATTGTAGGGTTGGATAAATGACTAAGCTCTCTTGTGGCCCCCTATGGAAGGAAAAAAACAAGTGGGAGAATGTTGGGTTGTGTTATATTCTTTCCATGACTAGCCCACGTAGTTAACCGAGGGGTGGAGCCCCCCCTTCGTTGCACCGATTGCGTAGTAGGGGGAGTCATAGGGGTTTTGAGGGGTGCAGGTAACCCCACTCTATGGGGTTCGAGGCAGTGCCCTGGAAAATTTTGGTCTTTTACCCTATGTTAGGTTGGGTGGACCTACCCATGGTTTTGTGCATGTTTTTCGCACATGGTTTTAGACGCGATGGTTTTTGGTCCATGGTTTAGGACGCAATGGTTTTTCGGTCCATGGTATTGTATGCTTCAACATGTATAAATATTTGTTGTAACATTGAAAGGAACATAGTGAAAAATCAAGCCAGTAGTCCTAGTTTTGGGATCCATGGGAAAATCTCTGTGTATATGTGTTTTATGTGTTATGCTCTTGCATTGTTTATTTTCTATGTTTTTAGAATTCGTATGCAGGTAATTTCTGTAAGGGGTTAAAACCTATATAAATTAGTTGATTTGTTTCAGTTATTTTGGTACTTATCATATTGAGAATGTGTTTTAATTTCTATTACTAATGTCACATCCTCATGGGCTATTCCGCTAGATATTAGACAAATCTTCCTCATTACATTGGTTACACCAACTGTCACATCTCTACAGACTATTCCAATTGATGTTTTACAAATGTTCTTGTTTATGTGTGTATCTACTAGGGTGTTACTACTACCTTTCTCTTAGAGGCTCACTTT
Source organism: Pinus taeda (assembly GCA_000404065.3). Classification (NCBI taxonomy): domain Eukaryota; kingdom Viridiplantae; phylum Streptophyta; class Pinopsida; order Pinales; family Pinaceae; genus Pinus; species Pinus taeda. The sequence goes on from APFE031300750.1 coordinate 19,770, forward strand.
TCCTCCCCTCCATAGTGAAATAATTTTGACACACATATAATCGAAGACTCACCAGGCACACACCCCTTGCTTTTCAAAGGCATATCTTTAGGAATACATGGAAATGAGGTTGATATTCTATATGGGGCTCCTACTCTAAACAGTGTGAGATCTGATTGGGACTTCACATCTGGGAGACCCCTTGGTTGATGGATTTACAACACCATCAATAAAGTGTGAAAGCAAAAGTTTAAATGCACATATGTGGTCCATTGCGGTCCAAGCTGGAATAGTTTGGTTGTAAAAGTGTGCGGTTGTTACCCACAAGTTTGGATTTTCGAACATTATATGGAAATGATCCACTAGTTATTATTGTGTTGGTTGGGAATAGCATGGGAGGGTCAATTGCACTACACCTCATTGATAAAGTTCTTTCTAGATATGAAGGGTTAGTTGTTGTAGTTTTAGTTTATGGAAGTGCAATGATTTATATAAGGAATTTATTGATAGTGGTGTAATCAAACTCAAGGAACAACAATGTGAAAGAAAGTGTGTTATTACATGGTCATGAACCACCTAGTTAGGCAATGAACTATTTTTGAAGTAAACAATAATGGCCACCCAAAAATTGTTCCTCAAAGAAGTAGCAAGCGACTTGTTGAAATATGCAACAAGAAATTTTGAATTTGATTTTGCCTTGATTAAATTAAGAAAATTCGAATTTCCACATCATCTTACAACTTGGATGATGTTAACTTGTGTGACATGGATTGTGTCACCCAATTTACTTAGTAAATTTGAGTTGGAGGAGTTAGAGTTCTAATTTGTATAAATCAAGATCAATTATCTCCGGTTGTTTTCAATTAAACTAGTTCCAACTTTTGGAGGAACTAGTGAAGGTCAATTAAGCAGTGGGACTTCAATCAAACTCATTGATCATCCAGTTAGTTGATCAATTAACCCAAATATCTAGTGCATTTAAAGAATTCGAGTTCCCTAGGCTTGGTGGAGATTCCAAGGCATTGTAACATTAGTTGTAGACTAGTATTGAGTGTACAAGTGTTGCATACAGTCAAAGGATCATCCTAAAGGAATTGTGGAATTAATTTGTGGGATTTCCTAAATAATAGGGACATAATTTCTCAAGGATCAACACAAGGAAACAGGAGCTCAAGGAGAGGAAAAATTTGACTAAGTCTAGGTCAGAGCCTTTCAGTGAGCAAAGAGATAGGTTATGCACTTGCATGGTGTGCTCAGTTAGGAAAAGCAATTGTAATAAATCTCTATTATTTTGATTTAATGCAAGGAGGCATTGATGTTTTTAGCAGTTTTCTTTCCCTGGGAAAAATACTTGTTTCATGTGTGTTATTTCTTATTGCATGTCTAATTTTTTTTTTCTAAATTGTGAATTAATGTCCACAAAACAGTAGAATAGGTTTGTTTCTTCTGATTTTTATTAAACTTCATGAGAAGTTGCAAATATACATTGTAATTTCTACATGGTATCAGAGCAAGGTTCACATTAGATCAGGAATTTAAAGTTGTTTCTCAAGAGGTTCGATTTTGGAGCTTAGTGCAGAAAGATTTCTTTAGAGCTAAGAAGATAACCTTCAATGGAATATGACTAGAGTATACATTGGAAGGAACCTATAATTTTATTTCATGGAAGGATCACATGGAGGTGGTATTGAATGACAATGGATTGCTAGAATAAATCAAGTCAAATGTTGCAAAACCACAAGCATATGATGCCCAAAATCATGCTCAATGGAAGAAATATGTAGCCAAGGCAAGGAGAATAATCTTGGAGGGAGTATGAGATAACATTGTCTCAAATATCCACAGAAAAGAAACATTGTTCCCAATGTGGAAAGCACTGACATAATTGTTTGAGAATAATAGTGATCAAAGGAAGATGGCGCTCAAGGATAAACTTTGAAGTATCAAGATGCAGAATAATGACACAATTTCGTAGTATCTAAGAAAGTTTACACAATGTCATGATGAACTTGGTGGGGTCTATGTTACTATCCCTAAAGAAGACTTGGTCAGCCCAACCCTTCTTGGCCTTCCCAAAAGTTGGCATAGCTATCAAGATTTAGTGAATGGGAGGGAGAAACTGTTGAATTGGGAATGCTTATGGTCTGACTTTGGTATAGGAGAAAATAAGGTGGAATACCAGAGATGGGATTTCATCCAAGGGAGAGGATGAAGAAAAATTTTCTATGGATGGAAAGGAAAAGAAGTTAAAATGGAATAAATCTCAATCTCAATCAAAATCTAGTCAAGGGGGAAGAAGAAATATTTGTCCAAACTTAAATGCTTCCATTGCCATTAATCAAAGCATTATGTCTCGAAGTGTCCACACAAAATGGAAAGTAATAAGCACTTAGGACGAGCAACAGGTGAAGCCTTGGATTCACGGTTCAAGCTTGAATTTAACCTTATCACATGCATGGCTAGCACAATGATGAGGAGTGTGTCGTACATGAACTTAAGTGCATGATTCCACATGAAACAGTGTAGATACTTTTCCAGTGATTTGGAAGAAAATGATTTGTAGATGCACATCGAGATGGGGGACGACAAAAGGTACACCATGACTAGGATTGGTATAGTCACCTTTCAGAAGGAGTTAGGTTCCCTCCTCAGGCTCAAGGATGTCATGTTCATTTCGGGCCTAAAGAAAAATCTTGTCTCTATAGCAGTTTTGGAAGACCATGGTTATGATGTGATCTTCAAAAAAGGAAAGGCATTACTAAGACACATAGCCACAAGACAGGTGGAGAAGATTGGGGTTCATGTGAAGAACTTGTATAAGATAGATGTTGAAGACTGTGCTACATTAAGCACAAAGGCAGAGAAGGTGTAGAGCTGCCATGTCGTGAACATTGACACAAGAAACTTGACCATTTTCATCATAGTGCCCTAAAGATCATGCAACATATAACCACATGCCTCCCTAAAGGAGCATTTGAGCAACAAGATGTATGCAAAGGATGTACCTTGGGGAAGTACACAAAATCCACATTCCATGATCGGGACAAAAAAGCACATGTAGTCCTTGAAAGGATCCACTCTGATGTCTATGGAATTTTCTCGACTACCTCCACTGCCAAGCACAAATATTTTGTCATTTTTATTGATGAATTCTCACAAAAGTGTTAGATTTTCTTCATACAGAAGAAATATGAGACATTCTCCAAGTTTGTTGAATTCAAGGCACTGTTTAAGAAAGAAACCAAAAATAAGGTGAAGTCTCTCAAGAGCGATAATCAAGGTGAGTACGTGACAAATGAATTTAAATAAAATTTGTACAAAAGAAGGAATTCGATGAGAGTTGAAAACACCCCATAAACCACAACAGAATGGGGTGGTTGAGAGAAAGAACCATAGCAATGTGGGAGTAGTAAGGGCGATGTTGCATAACTAAGGCCTACCTCTGCACTTGTGGGTCGAGGCATGCAACACAACAATATATTTGTAGAACCAGAGTCCTCATTGGATTTTGGCCACGATTACACCGAAGGAGGCTTTCTTAGGGAGAAGGTTGGATGTGTCACACTTTAGGATTTTTTGAGCATCTGTTTACTGCCATGTCTCCAAAGAATTAAGGAATAAGCTAGAGATGGTAGCTAAATTGGGGGTATTTGTGGGTTACACAAAAACTCTCCACAACTATCGTGTGTACTTGCCATGATCCAGATGGATATTGGTGGCCACCTACCAAGTCCACTTGGGCCCCCACCATTTTTTCTTTCAGCTTTTCCATTTCCTTAATTGTAGCACATTTTACTATTTTGAGCAGTTTTTCAGGTTCTGAACTTTCGGAGCCATTTTGAAGCCCTAAATGACGTTTTTTGGGAAAACTGGGAGAAACATGGGTCCATGGACTGATGTTGCTCTTCCCAAAGTTGTAGTTCTCAGATAGATATTTCTAACAAGATATTGTGCGTGTCAAACAGATATCGTAAGCCAAAGTTACGACCCCGGGAGGTTGACGTACCAATTTACCCAAACGGTGCTCACAGTTTAGCGTTTCATCTTCTAGGGTTAGGTTTTTGGATGTTTAGGGTTTTCCATTGTTTCTCAACAATAAATAGGACTTCAAGCCTCATTGTAACACAGTTCAGAGGCATGTAGCCGCCACATTTCTTCTAAGAGATAAGCTACCATCGCCCTAGCTAATTCATTTCCATTTTCTGTTTGTAAGCATATTTCAGTATTTTACACTAATGAAATATGCTTACAAACAGAAAATGGAAATAAACTAGCTAGGACGGTGGTAGCTTATCTCTGAGAAGAGATGTGGTGGCTACATGCCTCTGAATTATTTTACAATGAGGCTCGAAGACCTATTTATTGTTGAGAAACAATGGAAAACCCTAAACATCTAAAAATCTAACCCTAGAAGATGAAACGCCAAACTGTGGGCCTCGTTTAGGTAAATTGGTACATCAACTTCCCGGGGTTGTAACTTTGGCATATGATCTCCGTTTGACACGCACAATATCTCGTTAGAAAGATCTATCTAAGAACTACAACTTTGGGAAGAGAAACATCGGTCCATAGACCCATGTTGCTCCCAGTTTTCCCAAAAAATATCGTTTAGGGCCTCAAAACGGCTCTGAAAGTTCAGGACCTAAAAAGCTGCTAAAAATAGTAAATTGTGCTACAATTAAGGAAATTGAAAAGCTGAAAGAAACAATGGTGGGGGTCTAAGTGGACTTGGTATGTGGCCATCAATATCCACCTGGATCATGCCATCCCTTAGAATGACGGTTGTGCAAAGGGATGTAAAATTTTATGAGGAGAAAAACATGTGGTTCTCTCTTGAGAGGGAGCTTCAAATTCCACCAAAGGAGGAGATTTTAGCTCCAAAGGAGGAACCCCAAGAAGTTTTGGGGCAACCAAAAATTGAGGAGTAGAGAGTGGAGATATCCACTCAAGTAGAACCATATAAAGAAGGAAAAAAAGGGACCAAGGAAGCTAGGAAACTTGTGTTGGATGTGAGGGAGAATGTGGGGGCTCCTTCAAATCAACGCATGAAGAGAAGGTCACCAGATCGGTACACTAGCTACATGGCTCTAATGAATGAGCTTGTAGAGACTGAGCCATCCTCTTTCAAGGAATCAATAGAGAAACTTGTATGGGTTGATGCAATGGTGGAGGAATAAGAATCCATTGTAAATAAGAATGTTTGGGAAGTGGTCCCAAGACCAATAACTAAACCAATTGTGGGTTCAAGATGGATCTTCAAGGTGAAGCAAGTAGTTATGGAAGCATAGAGAATTATAAGGCCATATTTATGGCGAAGGGGTATGCTCAAGTTGAAGGCATTGACTATGAGGAGACATTTTCTCCTGTAGCAAGGTACTCATACATTAGATCAATTCTTGCTTTGGTTGCGGTGGAAGTTCCACCAGATGGATGTAAAAACAACATTACACAATGGAGTTATTGAGGAGGAGGTGAACATCGAGAAAACAAAAGGCTTTGAGACTTTTTATCAAGAGTCTCATGTGTGCAAACTCAATCTAGTGCTGTACGGTCTTGAAAAATCACCCTTGCTTGGTACACTGGGATCGATAGCTATCTCACTTGTTTGGGCTTCACAACAAGTGAAGTGGATGCAAAACTCTATCATATTTTGGTAGAAGGTAAATTATTGATTATTGTATGATATGTTGATGACTTGATTTTAATTGGTGATGAACAATTGATTAGCTCTTGCAAGGAGGACATTGCAAGAGAATTTGAAATGAAGGACATGGGTCTCATACACTATTTCCTTGGGTTGGAAGTATGGCATAACAATGGGGAACTATTTGTTTCTCAAGGCAAGTATGCAAATGAGATACTACAATTCTTCTACATGGATAGTCACAAACCCATGGAGACACCTCTAGTGACCAACTAGAGGAAGGAGGATGCCACTTTAGGTGAAGAAGTGGATGGTAGCATTTATCGATAACAAGTGGGTTCACTAATGTATATTGTGAACACATGAATAGATACATGATATGAATTCAAATAGATGAGCCAACCTATGGTTAGGCCAATCAAATTAATTTGGAGGGTAGCTAAGCATGTTCTACGGTACCTCAGAGGAACTATGTAGTTTGGAATATGGTACATATGGACAAAGGGAGTGAAATTGTGTGGATTCACGGATGTAGATTGAGCTAGAAGTCCATCATACCGAAAGAGTACATCAAGTGGAGTTTTTAGTGATGGGGATGGGTCTGCAATGGTTTCCTGGTACAGCGGGAAGCAAAGATATGTGGCGCTCAACTCGATAGAAGTAGAATACATGGATGCAAGTCAATCAAGATGTGAGGCGATTTGGATGAGAAAGATACTTGTTAGATTGTTTGGTCAGATGATGGATCCAACTGTGATCTGCTGTGATAGTTAAAGTTGCATTAAGCTTTCTGAGAATCCTATTTTTCACAATCGATCCAATCATATAGATATTTGGTATCACTATTTACAAGAGTATGTGCATAGGTGGATAATGTTGCTGCAGTACATTTCGATAGAGGAACAAGATGCTAACATTTTGAAAAAGGCATTGTCAAGAGGTAAGTTCGAGTTCTATAGGTGTAGGGAATGGGTGGTTGATAATCCCTTTCTCACTAACAGGGAGTGTTGAAAAATGTAGTAATAAATTCTCAATTTGATTTTTCCTTGATTAAATTGAGAAAAATTGAATTTCCACATCAATAGACAAATTGGATGATGTTAACTTGTGTGACATGGCATGTGTCACCCTGTTTACTTAGTAAATTGGAGTTGGAGGAGTTACAGTTCAGTTCAACATGTGTGATTGCTAATTTGTAGCAATCAAGGTCAATTATCTCAAGTTGTTTTATGCTAAACTAGTTCCAACTTCTGGATGAACTAGTGGAAGCCCAATTAAGTAGTGGGACTTCAGTGAAACTCAGTGATCATCTAGTTAACTGATCAATCAACCCAAAATAGATAGTTCATGTAGAGAATTCGAGTTCCCTAAGCTTGGTGGATATTCCAAGGTAGTGTAACATCAGTTGTAGACTAGTCTTGAGTGTACAAGGGTTGCATGCAGTTAGAGGATCAACCTAAAGGAATTACACAATCAATTTTTGGAATTTCCTAAATAATAGGGGCCTAATTTCTCAAGGAACATCACAAGGAAATAAGAGCTCAAGCAAAGGAAAAATTTTACTAAGTCTGGGTCAGATCCTTTTAGTGAGTAGAGAGATAGGTTATGCACTTGCAGGGTGTGCTCAGTTGAGAAAATAAATTATAATACATCTATATTCTTCTGATTTAATGCAATCGAGCATTGGGGTTTTTAGTAGTTTACATTCCACAGGAAAAATACTTATTGCATGTGTGTTATTTCTCATTTCATGTCTACATTTTTTGTTCTAAATTGTGAATTCATGTCCACAGAGTAGTAGAGTAGGTTTATGTCTTGTGATTTTGATGAAAACTTCATGAGAATTTGCAAATCTACATCGTAATTGCTACATGACTCATTAACATTAAAGGGTCTTCCGTCTTGGAAAGAAACTCAAATGTCATCAGGTAAGCTCATTTATTCTCAACATTTCATTAGAGAAAGTGATGATATTATTATATAAGATTTAAGTCCCTTTTCGCTCATTGAAACATGCACCCAATATACACATAAACTGTTTATATGAGTTTGTGTTTTTGTTTCTTGTATCTGATATGATTATGCTATGAGTAAGTTTAATAGTTTATCTTATTTTATTTATAATAGTTTCTTCGATTGTGAAATGTTGGTTTTGATATACTCCAATGACATTGGTTCCATTCTCATAAAGCTAATATATGGCTATGATACCATAAAATGACCATGGGATCTAGTCACTCCACTACCATCACCATTTTACAATGAAAATATTGTAGAAATATGGTGTAGGATTGAAACTTCTTAGGAACTTTTAATCTAAATCAACAGACACAATTATACTCTACTACTTTGCGGAAATTAATTCACAATTTAGAACAACATTCTCAGACATGCAATAATAAATAACACACATGCACAATATTTTTCTAGGGGAAAGAAACTACTAAAAACCCCTTAAGCCTTCTTCCATTAATAATATGAATAGAGAATATATTACAATTTATAGCTTGCTCTCAGCTCAACCTGCAAATGAATAACCTATATCTATGCTAAATGAGAAGATTTGATCTAAACTTAGTCAATTTATGCCTCTTCTTGAGCCCCTATTTCCTTGTTCAATTTAGGCCCCTATTATTTAGGAATTTTCCTCCAAATTGATTGCGCAATTCCCAAGGTTGATCATCTGGTTGCATGCAACACCTGTACACTCAAGACTAGTCTACAACTGATGTTACATTGCCTTGGAATCTCCACTATGGCTGGGAAACTCAAATTATCTGCATGCACTAGATATTTTGGGCTGATTGATTAGTTAACTCGATGATCACTAAGTTAGATTGTTGTACCACTACACAATTGACCTTCCACTAGTTCCATCAACTATTAGAACTAGTTTAACTTAAAACAACTTGAAATAACTGACCTTGATTGCTACAAATTAGCAATAAAACATGCTTAACTGAACTCCAAGCCCTCTAACTCGAATTTAATGAGCTAGTTGAGTGACAAGATCCATGTCACACAAGTTAAGTGCCTCCAAGTTGATTGTTGATGTGGAAATTCAAATTTTCTCAATTTGACCAAGACAAAATCAAATTGAGACTTTCTTGTTGGATTTCTCAACACTCCCTCTCATCAAGAAAGGGATTATCAAACACCCCTATCCCACACCTATGGAATTCAAACTTCCCTCTTGAAAAATCCTTTTCAAGGTGGCAACATCTTGTTCCTATGTCGAAATGTATTATAGTAACATTATATGCCTTTGCACACAATCCCGTAAATGGTGATACCAATTATCTATATGCTTGGATTAATAGTGAAATACTAGATTCTCAGAGAGCTTAATGCACCTCTGATTATCATAAAATATCACAGTTGGATCCATCATCTAACCAAATAGTCTGCGAGTATCTTTCTCATCCATATCGCCTCACATGTTGCTTGACTTGCAACCATGTATTTCGCTAAAGCGAACTGAGCACCACAAATCTTTGCTTCCTGTTGTACTAGGAAACCGCTCTGGATCCAACACTGAAAATTCCACCTCATGTACTCTTTCAGTAGGATGGAATCCCTGCTGAATCTGCATCTGTGAAGCTACACAACTTCACTCGCTTTGTCCATTTGTACCATAATCCATACTGGGTAGTTCCTCCAAGGTATCGTGAACCATGCTTTGTTGCCTTGCAATATAATTTGCTCGGCCTAACCATAGATTGGCTCAGTTGGTTGACTGCATAACACATATCTGGTCATGTATTCATAAGATACATTATGAACCCACTAGTTGTTGGTAAATGGTAGCATCAATCTCTTCACTTGAATTGGCATCCTCCTTCCTCCAGTTGGTCACTATAGGTGTCTTCATGCATTTACAAATATCCATGAAAAATATTTGAAGTATTTCATTGGCATACTTGCCTTGAGAAACAAACAATTCATCGTCTTGCCATACTTCCAACCCTAGGAAGTAGTGCATGAGACCCATGTCCTTCATTTCGAATTCCCTTGTAAGGTCCTCCTTGCAAGGGATGATTAATTTCTCATCACCTATCAATATTAAATCATCAACATATAAAAAAATGATAAGCAACTTACCTTTTAGCAAGGTATGATAGAGTTTCGCATGTGCTTCACTTTTGGTGAAGCCCAAAGTAGTGAGATACCTATTGATCTTGGTGTACCAACCATAGGGTGCTTGTTTGAGACCGTATGATTCTCGCTTGAGTTTGCACACATGAGACTCTTAATCAAATGTCTCAAAAACTTCTTGTTTCTCAATTAACACCTCCTCCTCAATAACACCAATGAGAAATGTTTTTTTTTACATCCATCTGGTGGACCTTCCACCCCATCTGCATTGCTAATGCAGGAATTGATCTAATGGATGAATACCTTGCTACAAGAGAAAAGGTTTCCTCATAGTCAATTCCCTCAACCTGAGAGAATTATTTGGCCACAAATATGGCCTTATACTTCTCTATGTTATCATCTACTGCATGCTTAACCTTGAAGATCCATCTCAAACCCATAATTGATTTATCTGTCGGTCTTGGGACCACTTCCCAAATTTTTTTATTCATGATGGATTCGTATTCTTCCACCATGGAATCAACCCAAATAGGTTTCTATATTGCTTCCTCAAAAGAGGATGAACCAGTCTCTATAAGCTTAGTCATTAGAGCCGTGTAGCTAGTGTACCTCTTAGGTGATCTCCTTTGCCTGCACAGACTTGAAGGAGCTCCCACATTCTCCCTCACATCATGCACCAATCTATCAGCTTCCCTAGTTATTTTTCTACCTTCTTTGGATGGATTTTCTTGAGTGGATGTCTCCACTCGGCCTCCTCGTTGATCCTCCAATTTTGGCTGCTCCACAACTTCATGAGGCTCCTACTTTGGAGTTAAAAGCTCCTCTTTTGGTGGGATGTAAATATCCCTCACAAGCGAGCACCACATTGCTTTCTCCTCATCAAACTTTACATCCATTTGCACAAATTCATTATGAGGGATGGTAAGTACACATGGTAATCATGTGGAGTTTTGGTGTAACCCACAAAAACTCCCAACTCTATTGTTGGCTCAAGCTTCTTCCTTGAATATTTGGAGACATGGCAGCAAACATAGGCTCCAAAAATTTTGAAGTGAGACACATCTGGCTTCCTCCCCGAGATAAACTCTTGTAGTGTAATCATATTAAGAATCCGATGAGGACTCTAGTTTTGCAGGTAGACTGTTGTGTTACATGCCTCTACCCACAAATGCAGTGGGCCTTGGTCACGTAGCATAGCTCCCGCAGCTCCAACAATGCTCCAATTATTTCTCTCAGCTACCCCATTATGTTGTTGGTTGTGGGGTGTTGTTATCTCTCCTCAAATTCCCTTTTTCACACAAAAATCTTTGAAGACATTCAAAACATACTCACCTCCATTATCTCTCCTGAGAGCCTTCACCTTTTTTCAAATCTCTTTCTCAACTAGTGCCTTGAATTCTACAAACTTGGAGGACATCTCATCCTTCTTTCATATGAAGAAGATCCAACACTTCCTTGATAAATCATCAATAAAAACAACAAATTTTTTGGGAGCGGAGGTTGTTGAAGAAAGGTCCACAAACATCAGAGTGGACTCTTTCCAAGACTGCATGTGCTTTGATGTCTCGACCATGGAATGTGGATTTTACATAATTACCTAAGGTACAACCTTTGTAGACATCTTGTTTCTCAAGTGATCCTTGAGGGAGACCAATGCTTATTTTCTGCATAATCTTTTAAGGCACCATGACTGTTGGGAACAAGATCCCCCAAAGGGCAATTTTGGGACTAAAAGCCCATATTTTGGTCAAATTTTGTAAGAAACTTGTAAAGAATCCGCGTTTTGTGGTCACAGAGCACGTAGGTATTATAAGTCATAAAGGGTTGTTTGCCCTTAGTTTTGTAAAGTAAAGTCAGTTGCAAGAGATCTACCCATGGTCCACGGACCATGGGATTGTATAAAAAGAGCTAAGCTCTAAGTAGTTTTAGAGACACACAATGTAAGCAAGTGATAGATCTGAAGTAAGAAGTCTAAGTTTTGGGTTGTAGCATAGGTAGAGGCTCTGTAGTTGAGTGCACAGAGGCCTAGAGTAGAAGTCTGCAATTGAGTGTGTGGACCCTTGCAACTGGGTGCATAGGGTGAATAGAGTCTTTAATCACTTGGAAGAGATTAATAAACAGAAGTATTATGCAATTTGTGTCTTTGTTCTAATTAATGCATCTTATCATTTTACGTATGAATTTCCTTTCTAATGCTTATGTGATGCGCAAATGTGTATGATTATATCAGATAACTGAACGCATATAAGACTATCTGTTTACGCGGTGCTAACTGTGAGTAACTATTAAGATAAGTAAGACACTTGGACTAATCTAGGAATCTGCACGGTATGCTGCCTTAGCAACACAAAAGGGTATAGATCAAGCGTTAGGGCTACGCGAAGGACAACTGAACCCTTTCGCGGAGGTATTGAAGGACAGAAGAGATGGCTTGTCTGACAAACCCTAGAGCGAAGTGAACTATGTGAAGGTAGCAATAAAGGGAATAAAATGACATCAAAACCATCTCAGGGTGAGGAAACTTGGTTCCAACATCCCCCCATACTTCTTCGTGTGATACTTCAGTCCGCACTCTTTGGGCTGATGCCGAAAGGGCCAGTACTGTAGGGATTTTTTTGGCTAACTAATGCTGAACCTGGGTCAGGCCTCCTCAAGCCAACAAATGGTTCCATTACCGAGACCGAAATCTGCATAAGATGTGTGATATCATATAGATGGAATCCAACTAAGAAAGAGATTGGAGATTGGTTGGATAGGAAGATCCACGAATTTGCGGCGCAAGAGAACAGAAACCCACGATTGACAAAGCAACAGTGGCTGGACAGGTACCTATATACAGAGATCCACGAGATCTTTCTATGCTCCTTTCCGATTGAGCTATATGAGTGGATCGAAAAGCTAGTAGATAGCCAAGGAAGGTGGAAAATTGACGGTCCTATTGTGTGGACCCCGAAGCTAGTGCGAACGTTGGAAGCATCGAAGGATAAGATCACCCGTGCTGTTGATCATTGGCTCAATCACGTCATACAAGGATTTGTAACTGAATTTGCGGTTGACACCTCAGTCAGCTACAATGAGGAGGACCGATGCTTTTTCAAAGGACCATGAGGTAAGTAGGTAAAATCTTTGAATAGCTGGATTAAAATTCTATTGTGCGAAAAATGGGTAATGCAACTACCTTGATGTTTGGGAATAGGCGAAGCGGAAAAGCTTACAAAAACAAAGGAAAAATGGGTCCTGAATATAGTCCGTTGATATCACCTCTGTGAGGTGACAAAGAGGGAATAACACATGTTTCTCTGTGAAGTTGTATTCAATTAATATGGCAAGGATTCCCGCGAATACCACCTCCACCCACACCACCTACAACTTCACCACCATCACCTGTGACTTCACCCGTATCACCTCCACCCCCACCGCAGTTCAGTATGACAAATTCAGTGAAGCTGCCTTTGTTCAAAGGCTTGGGGAATGAGGACCCGGACAAATTCTGGTTCGTTGTAAAATTTGTATGGGAAGGTTAGGGCGTTATAGATGACAACATGAATAAGGCGACATTGGTTAGTGCTCTACAGGATCACGCGCTAACCTGGTATATCAAGTACGCTAATGATAACCCGAATGCTGGAGTGGTAGACATCCAGACAACATTGAATAGAGATTTCAATAGTCCTAAATATGAAGCACAATCTATTGTAAGTTTCAAAGAAATCACGATGCAACCAGGTGAGATACCTTGGGAACTCGATCAAAGGTTGAAGTGTACAATCTGTGAAGCTAACATGAACCTAACACACGGACAACATCGAGAGTGGTTTGTGGCTTTGCTCTTGCCACACTTAAGGGTTGTGCTATCGTAGCAGAAGATAAAAACTCAGGCAGAGACCTTGGAGATCACAATGAAGCTACATGAAACACCAATGTAGTATCCAAATATGGGGGTTCAATAAATCCACACGCAGTTGAAAAATATTTGCCTTGAGATGTAAAGCTTGAAGCAAGATAGAACAGTTTGACCAGAGGTGCGCGAGGAGGTATGGTGTCTGAAATGCAAGAATCAAGGACATGATAGAGACCATTGTCTAGTCTTTGTGAACTACCTTACAGGAGGAGGACCTATTCCTTTGAGGATAGAAGCTCAGGTAGGACCAAGTGCGGGGCCTACATTATGGTGCGCTATCTGTCAGGTACCAGGAAAACATGCCATGGATAACTGTCATTTGTTGCATAAGTTTGTACAGACATTGCAGCAACTATTTTGCAACTTTTGTAGATTGGTAGGGCATGACGAGTGTAATTGCAGAAGTTATGAATTGATGATGGATAGAACTCTCGGCTATAGGGTTTAGGCTAAAACGCGGCCCCATGACTAGAACGCAGGGATGGAGTGGACAGGATTTCAGGGGCACGGAAGAGGCCGAGGCGAAGGAGGACCTGGCAGAGGTCAAGGACAGTTGATCTGCTACAATTGCGAAGGACTAGGACACTATGATCGTGATTGCACTAATCCAATACGTCCGTCGTGCAAGTAGTGCACTCTGTTTGATCATGAAACAAAATATTGTCCTACGTTGATAGCCAAGATACGTGTCAAAGGGGCACTACCACCTCTACCAACTCAGAACCTGCAGATGATGAGGTCTGAGTTGCACGAAGAGTATCCAAACGTGAATATAGTGCTCTAGAGCAGAATCACAACAGGAGATGACAAGGGGAAACATCCAGAAGACAGTACATGGGTTCACAAAGCTCCAAAAAAGGAAACTGAGTTTAATTTGGAGCACGTACATGAAACCTTCATGGAAGTGAAGACGAGATTCATTGAGGCCTCCACCTTAGGAAGCAAGGATAATCCTGATTAGGAGATGGACCCTTCTATGCTTACAACCTTCTTTGAGCCCTACATGAAGCTATTATGTGATAGCAAGGTTGTGAAGGGGCCGCAGGAGCTCATAAATAGATGCGCTGGAAACACTCTGACTGAGTCGCGCGTAGTGCAAAATATAGGTAAGCATAAAACAAGGATGAGACGAGAAATGAGACTGACCACACAAATAGGAGAATATGAGATGGATCAGGTTATCTTGGAGCCGGGGTTAGATGCAAACTTCCTACCTAAACAGACTTGGGAATGGATGGGGAGACTTGTGTTACAATGGTCTCTAATTCAGCTAAGGATGGCAAATCAGCAGAAGATCATCCCCATGGGGCAGCTGCAGGGGGTGACTGTGGCTATTGAAGGTGCGAGCGCACTCTCTGATTTTGTAGTAATAGAAATTGTGGATGAACGCACCCCATATCCTATGAATTGATTTGGCTACTGATATGAATGGGGTAATCAACCTAAAGAAGCGGAAGATGATATTTGAAAAGAAATCACTCCACATAAGAGTACCCCTATATCCTGCTAAAGGGTCGCATTATACTGAACCAGTGCATGATTATGGGAGTAATGATGATATGGACTGTATCTATAAGATAACAGTGCGAGACTAAGATTGGGTGAATCCAACAATAATGGAATAATTACATGGGATAGTGAGAGTTCATGCACTTCAGACTCTGATGAAGAACTAGAGCACTGGTAGAGTCGGTTACACGAAGTAACTACGCTGACCTGTAACATGATAACCTAGTCACTGTGCCGTGTGTCATCAGAGATAAGAAATCTGCGTACTTATGATGGCCTAAATGATGTAGATATTTTTCTGGATGCATTTGAGAGGGAGGTACCAGAAAGGCAGTGCTTCCAAGCGTTGGACTGGGTACTACGCGCTACGCTCGCAAAGTTATGGGGTACACACAAGGAAAGCTTTGATGAGTGGCATGAATGTAGGAGAATGATGAGAACTTACTTTGGGAAGCCGAAGAAAGAATGACAAACAAGTATGATGGGCAGGATGATCCGCATGCACACTTGGCCAAGTGGGCCCAGGCTTATGGAGAGAAGCCCCAACCTGAATGGATGGACTTGTTCTGTCACACACTGGATATTGTCCCGATGAACTGGTATGTAGAAACAGAGCTTTGCCATGCAACAAGTGAATGGGATATTCTGCGTGAAGGATTCATGATGATGTTTAGTATTTAAGAAGGGTTTGACATTATTGATGAAGCACTACAAGAGGTAAAAGTAGCAATCTTTAGGATACCACAGGATCATTTAGACCTGATGCAGCCCAAATGGGCCACTCAGCTAAGTCACTCACTGGAATGCTATAATGTAACCGCTGAAGAAGAAGATGAGGATCCGTGAAAAAATAACATCCCTGAGACAGAAGGTCGCCACGAGGTTGAAGGATCGCAAGTTGAGAATCCGAATATAATTGCACCACTAAAAACAAAACAAGTAAACATTGGTACAGAGGCAGAGCCCAAATTCGCAAAGATTGGAGATTACTGGGATGATGCGATGGTGGATAAGGTCGTTGAATTTCTCCGCGAATACCATAATTTATTCCCTACCAAGTTCACATATCTAAAGGGGATAATTGGGGACCTAGGTATGATGAAGATCATGTTGAAACTCGACGTGAGGCCGGTTAAGCAAAGACCTTATCGTCTCAACCCAAAGTACAAGGAAAAGGTTTGCTTGGAGCTAGATAAGATGCTTGCATCAGGCATTATTGAGCCTGTGGAAGAATCTGACTGGGTAAGCCCTATGGTGGTACAAGAGAAGAAGCAGAAGGATGAAATAAGGATATGCGTGGATCTCAGAAAGATGAATGATGCTTTCCTACTTGATCCTTTCTCGACTCCATTCACTGATGAAGTGTTGGATAATGTAGGTGGCCAGGAAGCATATTCCTTTATTGATGGGTTCTCGGGGTACCACCAGATCAAAATCATGTCGGAAGATAGGAGCAAAACGACCTTTGCAACTAAGTGGGGTTGTTTTCAGTATATTGTAATGCCGTTTGGATTGAATAATGCACCTACAATTTTCTCACACGTAGTCGTTGCTGCATTTAAGGAGTTTATTCATAAATTCCTAGAAGTGTACTTTGATGATTGGACTATGTTCAGGCTAGTGAAACACCATGTAGCTAGCCTGCGCCAGATTTTGGATACTTGTCGAAGATACCAGGTCGTGCTCAACCTAAAGAAGTGTCTGTTTTGTGTTCCCTTTGGAACCTTGCTGGGTCATGTGGTTTGCAGACAAGGATTGATGGTAGGTCCCACTAGGATTGCGGTGATACTAAACTTGGAAGTGCCGAGGAGTGTGAAACAGTTGCATGCTACCTTGGGACATATGAGATATTACATAAAGTTTATCAAAGGATATGCCCAGATCACCGTGCCTATGGAGAAATTTTTAAAGAAGGATGTCACGTTCTACTGGAATGAAGAGTGTAAGAAGAGCCTGGATGTATTGAAAGAAAATATGGTCACTACGCTGATCCTAATCTTCCTAGATTGGAAGAAGGAGTTTCACGTACATGTCGATGCATCATGTATAGCGCTGGGTGCAGTACTGATGCAAGCTAGTGGAGAAGACCTGGACCGCCCTATCGCGTTTGCAAGTAGAAGGTTATCTAAAGTAGAGAAGAACTATTCCACTGCCGAGTGCGAAGGGTTAGCTATGGTATATGTGCTCCAAAAGTTTAGGCATTACTTGCTGGGAGGCCATTTTAAGATGTACACAGTTCATTTTACGTTGAAGTACCTGGTCAATAAGCCTATGTTGGGGGGGCGGGAGATTTTGCAGATGGTTGTTATTATTCTAGGAGTACGATTTCGAAGTTATTGTGAAGCCTAAATGACTGAACTCGGGACCAAACCCTCTGTCGCGCATCGAAACAGGGAAAGAACCCATTAATTTGGAGGAAGGATTCCCTGACACGTAGCTATTTTCAATGCACATTGCAGATGGTCATTTTGAAGATATGAAAGGATACACTGTCTAGTAGAAGAAGGAACTAGTGGTGTGTGTGGCAGATTTCTCTGTCATAGCTAGGCATCTATAAAAAATGGGGTTTGATGAGATATTGTGATGATATGTAAATGAGTTTGAAAGAAGTAGCATCCTTGAGGACGCTCATGGGAGCGTTGTGGGAGGAAATTATGCAGGGAGAGCGACCGCACAAAATATTCTATGTGCAAGATTGTGGTGGCCAACCCTCCATTAGGACTCAAAAGCATATTGCAAGGCGTACGATGTATGTCAAAGGACTGGCAGGCTATCACGGAGGGATGAGATGCCTTTGAATCCTCAGATGATGTTGCAACCCTTTGAGAAATGGGTGATATATTTTCTGGGCCCCATTCAGCCCCAAAGAAAGACGGGAGCAAGATACATTATCACCGCGACAGGGCATTCGACTCGTTGGGTGGAGGCACAACATGTGAAGGATTGCATAGGCGCGACCAATGCAAATTTCCTCTTTGACCATGTACTAACGCGATTTGGCTATCCAAAGATCTTGATGAGTGATCGCAGTACATAATTTCTGAATGAGATGATTACCGTGCTAATGGAGGAATTTAAGGTATATCACGAGAAGAGCACGCCTTATCACCCGCAAGTTAACGTGAGTAATGGAGAACACGCTGAGAAAGGTTTGTAATGCTCAACAAAGTGATTGGGACCGATGCATACCTATAGTATTGTGGGCTTATTGAAAAACATGTAAAAAGTTGATTGCAAAAGCCCCCTTTAGGCTTGTTTATGGCATTGAAGTGGTAATGACTATGTAATATATTGTGCTTAGTCTGCGCATAACAATGCTCACAGGTATGATGGATCGTGGAGCCCTGGAAGAGAGGCTCGCATAGTTGGATGAGCTTGAGGAAGAGAGATTTCTAGCTGGATTTCACCAATAGGTCCAAAAGCAGCACAAAAAGGCATGGCATGATTGACATATTAAGCTATGCACCTTTAAGGTAAATGAATTGGATTTGTTATATGATAGTAAGTTTGATAAATTTCTAGGAAAGTTCAGGATGCACTAGTTAGGGCCTTATGTCATTAAGGAGATTATCGACGACAAAGCGGTACAACTGGTCAAACTAAATGGAGATCCCTTCCCAGGAAAGGTGAATGGCAGTCGATTGAAGCCATACACCGTGGTTCGACCATGTGACTAGATGAAGGTAGCACAGTATTAGCGCTCCAAGCAATTGAAAGGAGGCGCAGGACTATAAAATACACTGGTCAAGTTGGGGAGCTACGCAATTATAGGATGGTGTAAAGCAAGGAAGTGTCACAGGGTCCGCGATAGCGCGGAGGGAGCTGCGCTACCCAGGGAGAAATCGCACAGGTCGGCCAGAAAGTGACTGTTAAGGTCACTGTTCATGATTTGACTTTGAAATGCGGCCAAAAGGAGTGGGGGCCGGCATTTAAAATGAAATTAATGGATTTTATGGCTCAAATCCTTAAAAATCTACCCCCAATCTGTCATTAATGGACCGAAATTGGGGGGAATGGTCAGATTTGAATTCAAAATGCCCTATAAATTACAAGTGGTTGTCCAGTGAAAAACACTTGGCATTTTGAGAATTGAGTTGTTGAGCTTTCAAACACCCATGAACTGAGAATTCTTTGAGACTTTCAAGGAGACTCCCGAATTTGCAAACTTGCCAGAGACGACGCGAGCATTGTTAGAAAGCGTTATGTCGACACCCACATAAATTATAAATACCGAGCAAGTAGTAGAGGAAGCGACATAGGAAATGGAAATAGAGGCAGAAGAAGTTGCTCTAGAAGTGACTAAAGTATTGATGGAGGTCCCTAACTTGCCGAGACCGAAGCCGAGCCCAACCAAGGAAACCGTGAAGGATAAGAAGGGCAAGTAGCCTGCCATACCGATGTGTGCAACGCCAAGAAGAAACCCACCGAAGCCTACTGCACAGGAGAAGTAAAAAGCCATAAACTTAGAACCAAAGGAAGAAGAGTTTGAAGACATCCCAATGGACGACAAGGATGTGGGATTTGAAGTCGAGGAGGTTGAAACCTAAGGCACAGACCCTATTACTCAGTTTCCAGAGTATGTCCCTCCATGCAAGGCTAAGTCCAAGGTGCAAAAGGAAATTGATGGGAGTAAGAATCCCTTGCAAACCCCTCTACTGTCAGACGACATTATTTTTGATGGTCTGCACTTGGCACGAGTGCCACTACTAAAACTTGAAGACTAGGACTTGGTAGACCACAAAAGGTTCCCACATCTGGCAACCAAGCAGCTGATGTGCCGCATCATTGACACGAATTTGGGAATGACCACATTGGAGCCACAAAGGTGGCTCAAGGGAGTAGAAAAGGTAGGATTTCTCAACCTACTCTGGGTGCTGCACTACAACTGCACCTCGGTAACAGTTTTGTCATCAAGCAACTACTATTCTTGGTGCATGATGGGTGTTCATGGCTGGAGGAGCTAATACCCATCATACATAGGTTGATTCATCGGATAATGAGCTTTCCATATACAGGAGAGAATCTAACCATGATCTTTGGCAGAAAAGGTCGTGAACAGGCTCTCGCGAAGTCAATGAAGGAAAAATTTAAACTAGTGAAAAAGACGCGTGGATATGCTATATCCAGTATCTGTGACCCCACTGTGAAGGTAGAAATGTAGATCTTAGTGGGGAAGGTTATGAGGAAGTGTCACACTGATGAGGTGTCGTCCCCTGTCGTCGCGCTCACAGCACAATGCACTAAAGGAGTCCAATTCAACTGGTTAGACTACCTTCGCAGAGAGTTCCTGGTGAACTGTCGCGAACCACGAGAGCTCAGAAAGACGTTCCACTACTCGTGGCTCTTGCTGTTAATTGCGTTGATAGCATGGGAGCTGCCAGAGGACAGCCAGTTCCCTTTAGTCACGCTAGACCTCCCTGAAGCAACGAAGTACGCTTCGTTGTGGGCGACCAAGGATGCATAGCGAGTCAGGGACATCAAGAGCTTTTGGATCTTCATGAAAATGAAAATTTAGATGGCCATTAATCTCAAGCCACGAGTATTGCCTATGGTGTACACCAACCTGCAAGGCTATGCCAAGTTTAAAGCAGACTTCCATCGAGTATCCATTAGGGCATGGAAGGACCTTATGCAAAAATGGCACGACTTGCCGTATTTGGCAACAGATGATGCCATTGATGTAGTGCTTAATCAATGGCTGACAAAGTAACACTCTACAACAAATTTGGCAGTGGGAGGAAGAAAGTCTGTCGCACAGAAGAAAAAGGAGGGCAAGCTTAAGATGACACGGCTAGCCAAGAAAAGGAAAAAGGAGGTTGTTGATAAGGCTCAGGTGGAGCGCGAGGCTGTAAAGTAGACAAGTGGGGCAGAGCGAGGCTTTGACAAAGGCGCAAGGTTGCCTTCACCTCAGACCAAGGAGGAAATATATGAATGCATGGCGTGGACCCTCAGGAGACATCTGCCCGCTTCAAGCTCCCAAGAGAGTTGGAGAAAGGAGGGCCAAGGAAGAAATCAAAGGCGACCAAGACCTCGCTGGACCCCATTATATTAATAGAGGGCGATTTACATGATATCGGTGACAGAGTGAGGGATGTCACCACGAAGGCCTTGCAACAGTGGGAACAACAGAAACAAATCATCTTAGGGGCCATCCAGACAGGGTTTTCAGGAGTTACAGACCCGCATGTCGTAGGCTTGTACGATGTCAACCAACCTAGCTATCAGCACTTCAGACGCTGCTGATATGCTGTGCACGAAGACTTCTAGTGCGATAGTGCTGCCGGATGGAGCACTAACCATAGAGAAGGAGGCTGACAGATCCACTATCAATGCCCTAAAGGGAGTAGGGTTGAACCTAGCAGCGCTCTTGTGTGAAGCACTCCATCTCTTGCAGGATGGGGTAATTGCAGAACTGAGGGCCCAAGAGCACTGCACCCTCCAGTTGATCAGCGAATAGCAGATCAATAACGAGCAGATGGCCCTACAAAGAAATTTTGCCATCATCGCTGAGACCGAGGCTACCAATCAGAGAAAGCACATTTTGCAGGTCATTGAGGAGGCATGCAGAATGGTCCCAAAGTTGGCCATTCTAAAGGAGGAGCTAGTCGAGGTATGCATCCACAAGTTGGCCACAGGGGTGTGTGATACTCGGATTGAGATGGCGCAGGTTCAGTTGGAGATGAACTTGCAAATTACAGAGTTATAGTTGAGGGCCCAACCTTCAACTCCACCAGAAGTGAGGGAACAGTAGGCAACTGTTATCATAGAAGTAGTAGTAGCGATGGACAGTGCAATAGTAGACTGCACACAGTTGTTTGAGCAGTCATTTGAGGTCATGACCAGCTTGCACGAGGACTCTAATGTATAGAGGCTAGAAATGGAAGCGTGCGAGCTACAAGAGTGCTACGATGAGGTTAAGGGAACAACACGAACCATCGCACTAACATAGAGACTAGCCAAGCTACAAGAGGCCAAGCAACTAAAAGAACAGGTGGACGCAACGCTATTTCTCCTAAACTCGTCTTGAAAAAATCGGACCACAAACTTTCCCACTTCAGTAACCTTTCCCTTCCTTTGCTGAGTCCTGGTAGCTATGACAACTTTTGGGAAGGCCTAGAAGAGATAGGCTAACCAGGTCATCTTCTACAACAATAACACCAACCCTCCAAGCTCATCACGAACTTGTGTAAATCTACTGAGATACTAAAAAATAGTGTCATTCTTCTACATCTTGATATTTTGAAGTTTGTCTTTGAGGGATAGTTTCCTATGGTCGTTGCTATTATGGAATAGATCTGTCAGTTCCTGCCACATTGCAAAAGGAGTTTCTTTCCCATGGAGATTTGAGACAATGTGGTCTTGCACTCCCTCTAAGATAATTCTCCTTGCCTTGGCTACACCTTTCTTCCATTGAGCTAGGTTTTGGGCATCAACTAATCCTGGTTTTGAAATGTATGCCTTGACATATTCTAGCAATCCATTTTCATCAATCACTACCTCCATGTGATCTTTCCATGCAATGAAATTCACACTTCCTTCCAAGGCATACTCTAACCTTAGCCTATTGAAGGTCATCTTCCCAAATCTGAAGAGATCTTACTGCACTAAAGCCGCAAATTCGAGCCTCTTGAGGAACAACTTTGAAATTTGTGTTCTTATGTGAATCCAACTTTGATACCATGTAGAAATATGGTGTAGGATTGCAACTTCTCAAGAAATTTTAATCTAAATCAAGAAACACAATTCTACTCTACTACTTTGTGGAAATTAATTCACAATTTAGAACAACAATCTTGGACATGCAATAAGAAATAACACACATGAACAATATTGTTCTAGGGGCAAGAAACTGCTAAAAACCCCTTAAGCATGCTTGCATTAATCAGATGAATAGAAAGTGTATTACAATTGATAGCTTGATCTCAACTCAACCTGCAAGTGAATAACCTATCTCTCTGCTCAATGAGAAGCTCTGACCTAGACTTAGTCAATTTATTCCTCTGCTTGAGCCCCTGTTTCCTTACACAATTATTGAGGAATGACGTCCCTATTATTTAGGAATTTTCCTCCAATTGATTGCACAATTCCCAAGGTTGATCATATGGTTGCATGCAACACCTATACACTCAATACTAGTCTACAACTGATGTTGCACTGCCTTGGAATCTCCACCATAACTCGGGAACTTGAATTATCTACATGCACTAGCTATTTTGGGTTGATTGATCAGTTAACTGGATGATCATTGAGTTGGACTATTGTCCCACTACACAACTGACCTTCCACTAGTTCCATAAAATGTTAGAACTAGTTTAATTGAAAACAATTTGAAATAGTTGACCTTGATTGCTAAATATTAGCAACCACACATGCTTAACTAAACTCCAACCCCTCTAACTCAAATTTATTGAGCTAACCAAGTGACAAGAGCCATGTCACACAAGTTAACTGCCTCTAGGTTGTTTGCTGATGTGGAAATTATAATTTTCTCAATTTGACAAAGGCAAATAAAATTGAGACTTTCTTGCTGCATTTTCAACAAATCTCTCTCCAACATTGGTATATAGTGCACTAGGGAATAAATTTAAATTTCCTTGTATACTTTTTCTTCATCCTTAAGAACCTGAGATAATTCCACGAGAAAACATTCTATTTTTCAAGTAAGACTAAATCTCTTTGTTGTTTTATTCAATTAATCCAATGTGTAAGCATGCATTAGTGGATTTTTCCTCCTTTGCATTCACTTGTTGATAATATTTTTCCTTGAGGCACTCTCATCTTTTGACCTAGGAATGATAGGTATCTTGTGTTGAAGTGTATTCCAAAATTCCAAATGACTTTCAAGGTGAAATGACTATCACTTCATGAGGAGATAGCATCCTTTATATATTGATTTTTACATGTTTAGGGTTAACATTTAATATTAGCATCAAGGTTCTTTTGTGGACTACTCATACATATCACAACAAAAACAACTTGATTATGTGATACATCAAATGACACACATAGCTAATCACTTGCAATAAAAAGGTTTCTTGAGAATACGAGATATATTTTGGATGTATTCTAGATTGTTGTAGCAATACTTATCATCTACAAAATGTATGTTGATCGATTTGTGATATATAATTTTTTTTTTCTTCTTCGGATAAGTCTTTGAAATATCATATACCATTGTGAACATGTTTAAAGATAAAATGAAAAAAAAAAAAAAAACCAAAATCTAGATAGCCAAACATACACATAAAAACAAAAAGACGAATATATATATATATATATATATATAAACACATTATTGTAGTTCAAAACTACTTTGTTGTAACCACCGTAAATTGATTTAATGATTCTAGTATATCTGATCTATTTATATTCTTCTCTATATACCACATTTATCTTTTGTTTTCCTCTTTAATATATCTTCATGTCACAATTTCGTTTTCGTATTTAATATATCTTCTTGTCACACTTATTCGTCACTGCTTTTTCCATATCTCTCATTTCTGCATACTTCTCACTTTATATATTCATTTTATTCTCTTTCCTTTCTTTTTTCCATTTTTTTTTTATTCTTTTCTTATCCTTTCCTCTATCTATTTTTTTATCTCTATTTATTTTTATTCTCTTTATATACTTATCTCCCCTAAATACATTAAACTTGTTATCAATTTTTTTCTATCTTTCTCTTTCTTTATATTTTTTATGGGTTATTTACATTTTTATTTTTATTTTTTATATAAAACTATTCACTATTTTTTTATACTTTTACATGATTGCAACAAGAGGCACATTTTACAACCCATTATGAGGGAAATGTGTAATTCTTTCTATGCTCAACCTTGATTTGACACATGTCCCTTTTAAAATTAAAAAAATATTCTTGAAATAAAAATAAAGAAAAAAACAATGTTGACTATAATAAAAACAAAATGAATATACATATTTCGTTGGTTTTAATTAAAAGTATTATAAAACATCAATAATACAGCCTAGTATGAGGGTGATGTGTGATCCATTCGTGCTCAAAGTTGAGTTGACACATGCCCATTTTAACATAAAATTAAAAAAAATATTTTATAAATAAAAAACATGTCGCTAGTAAAAAGAATGAATATATATGTTTAGATAGTTTTGATTAAAAGTATTATAACCCAGTATGAAGGAGATGTGGTGAAGTTTTTTACTTTGAATTCATTATTGTGCCGAGAGGTGTATTCTACATGAGGGCGATATGTGATTTCGTTTGTGCTTAACGTGGAGTTAACACATGTTAAAATAAAAATTAAATAAAAAAAAGAATAGGCTATAATAAAAAATAAAAATGAATATACATATTTAGTTAGTTTTAATTAAAAACATTATAAAATATCAATAATTCTAGTCTCGCTATGCTCACTCGGTTTGTTGTCAACCCATAATGAAGGAGATGTTGTAGCCAATATTACAACAAAGAATGAAGGAGATGTGGTGATTAATATTACAACCTAATATGAAAGATACATGGTAAAAATATTACACTTTCAGTATCAGACCCAAAAAATATTTGTCTTATATCTTCCTTCTTAATATTTCAAGATAATGCTTAAATAAATTGTTTAGATATGCAAATTTAAGTTGTGTAGTCTACATAAAGTCTTTAGAGAGATAAAATAATTAAAAAAAGACTTATGTTTTTATAAGGAGATGTGGTAAAAATATTTCACTAACTCTCTACCATGAATAAAATAATTTTATATCAACTTTATAGAAATATTTAAAAAAATGCTTATATTTCCACTTTTTTAGTGTGAGGTAAATGTGTGATTTTTATACAATTTAGAAATACTTCAATCTATAGCTTAAATAAGCTATTTAAATATCAATACTTCAATCTATAGCTTAAATAAGCTATTTAAATATCCATGTTATCTAATGTATAACTGTGTGTGTTAATGCATCTACAAAATTTAATTTCTTCACACTAATGAAAAATTACAAATTTCTATGTGGAAGAAAAAAATGTGTTTGTGTGTTAATAATAAAATATTTTAATGCCTAGAGAGAAGAAGAATTCACAGTAAAAAATTCAATTACTTTAAAATAAAAATAATAAAAAGGAGATGTGTAAATAATTTAATTCTTTATATAGAATTAATATGTTGTATTTAATAAAATTAATAATAAAATCAATTGTCAATTATAAACAAAATATGCAAAATATGCAAAATTAAGTAATATTGAGGTGTATATAAATAACTCCCCGATGGGGGTGACAGATCAAGGCGATATTGGGATTGGTGAGGGTGCTTTCCACCCCACTGGTCCTCTTGAAAATTAAGAGGGGTAGCAGGGCACCCCATTACCATGTAGCCCCATGCAAAATGAATACCCCTTTTGTGCGAGAGGTTGAAAAATTTAGGTGATGGGATGATGGACAAGTTTGTTTTGGTTTTGAAGTATGTAGGGTGATTTTCGCACATACTTGGCAATCTCAAAATTGGTATGAGTTTAGATGAGGTGAGAGTCGGGCTTGCTTTTATTGAGCAGGAAACAAAATTGCAAATTGTATTTTGCTTGAAGGGTCTGAACGTGGTATTAGGGTGTTCTAGCTCTCGAGCTTGGGGAGTTAGGGATGGAGGTAAGTCAGCCCAGTGGAAGCACAACTGGAACCCTAACATAAGGAGTTTAAACTCAGCTACATATCGAAGGACTAATGAGGTAGCAGTGGTTCTGGTGGTCTTTTTCATAATGAAACACAAACCAGACTCAACTTTGGATTCTCAGACCTAGAGGATAGCATGTAATTGTGTTTTTATAGTGTGGTTTTACTCCATAATTGTTAGAGATTTTGGTTGTAATTTTTACAATTGGGAGCTCTAGACTTTGATTGGTATTACTAGTATAATTTTATTTGAATGTCAAGGCTAGGTTACTAAAGTTCAGTTGCTTTGTTAGTGGTTTGGGGGGCTCGGCTAGAGAGGCATGTGCATGTTATGTCCCTCGCTCGGTCAAGCTTGTTGCTTGGCATCTAGAATAGCAACATTTATGGACATTAGTGTGGGGTTTGAGGAATATTGGTGCCTTGTTGGTTCAACCATAGGCCAATTTGGGTTTGAACGTCAGAAATCTACTCGCCTCTTGGGAATTATGGAGGTGTTGTGACTATTGGTATAGTTCTGGTTCATAATGGGGGTTTTCATGTCAGAGCTTATTGCGATTGGCTCTTGGTTTAGTTGTCGAGATGACGAAATCACATCACCCTGCTTTTGGTGTCTTATTAAATGGAAGGACATATCCTAGTGGGTTCTAGACCTCCATTCAGATGAGTTGAGCATGCCCTATGTCTCCTCTCACTAGTATTTGGGTTGCGCATCTGCCTGAGTGTAAGGGCATGAGGTAAAGGTGTTGTTGCTTTTTGGTGTCATGCTCGCAATGGGTCTGTTTGCATGATGGATTGTGTGGAATTCGAGGTGAAAATGCATCACCAATGTGGGCAGGTAAGAAGGGGTATTGGTGGGAGGGGACAACACGATGGACAAATTTTGGTTGAACTTGGCCATGGTGAGGTTATTAATCCCAAACCAACCCAACCACCTAGATATGAGGAACAACCTACCCATATGGATAAATTTGGAAGCCAACTCCGACCCATAAATTTTCTCTTGGAGTAGCTCAATAGGGATTGTCACAAAGATAGGAATGTGGTCATCAACTTCATGAATGACCTCCAACAAAATCAATGGCATATCAAAGACTAGTTGGCCAGCATATAGAGGGGGAAATGATATATACAAGAGAAACTAGACCGCTCTAACGGAATGCTAGCCCATATGGAGAAGCATGTTCATTGTGACTTTAGACCTCCACCTTCGCCTAGATCTAGACCAAACCATCATGCTCCAGTTAATTCCTTCGATTCCTAAGGGTTGTTGGCTGCATTTTGATTTTGAGTGTCTTCTAATATCACTTTCCTTTTTTATTTTGGTTAATGAGGTTGTTTTGGTAGTTAGTTATTTTTCTTGGGAGTCACTTGTTAGCCAATAAATCTATTAATAGTGAGGCCAATAGTATTTTGAGAAAATGTAATCAAAGTTGTAATCTTTTGGTATAATAGAAGCTCTTCGACTTACAAAAGAAAAAAAGAAAAAACGAATAATATAATATATATATATATATATATATATATATATATATATATATATAATGTGGATAATTCCCATAAATAAATAAAAATTCACCCTTACAACATAGTCTAAACAAGCGAAGATTTTTCCTGGAAAAGAATGGTTTTTTCTAGCATGATTTTGATGAAATCCAGTGGAAAGTTTTGGAAATCTAGGTTACAACTATCAAGTTCAGAATTTTAAGTTCTTTAAGGGTTATTGAAGGTTTTGAATCCATTTCTACCATTGAAAAAAATGATTAAAACGCTCCCATTGTCATATTTTTTGAAAAAAAATCACTTGATTTCGACGAGAAAATTGTCACATACTTAGACAAGTCCCCAAGTAAGATATTTCAATATCAACTATGTATTATATGTAGCTTTAAAAAATTGAAAAAGAGAAAAGAAATTATGGTTAAAACATTACAAGTAGTTTTACCATTTTACATTTTGACCTATTTTCACATATATTTTTCATTCAATTTTGTCTAAATCTATTAAAAAAATGTTAGAGTTGTAAGTTTAAGTTGTGGAGTCTACATAATCCAAGTACTCAATGATATTTTCAAGTCGTTGAATCCATTTATATATTAAAAAATATAATATTACATTATAATATTTTATAAATACCAGTATAGATCCATCATCTAGCAAGAGTTGATAAAAATCACATTTCTTAAAGTGCAAACCTCTTTTAAATGTAAAAAAAATGTGAGTGCTTTAATAGATTTGATCCCTTGTAGCTCAATGATATATATATTGCATTTTTTAATACCTAAATGGAATTAAGACTTAAAAATCCATTGGGCACTTGGATTGTGTAAACTACACAACTCTAACAAATCTTTGTTGGATTTGAGACAAAATTGATCTCTCTCTCTCTCTCTCTCTCTCTCTCTCTCTCTCTCTCATTTTATATATATATATATATATATATATAAAGGATCAAATCTCTCAAAGCACATTTTTTCATTTTTATTTCTTTTCGCATTTAAAAGCGGTTTGAATTTTAAGAAATTTGATCCTCTCTCGGGGCTTTCTAGATCCATGGTTAAGATGGATCTATAATAGTTGATATTAAACTTAGTTGGAAGGAGATGTGACAACAATATTTCATTTTCACTCTCCACCATAAATAAAATATTTCGATGTCCATGTGAAATAACATAATTTTATATGAACTTTAAGAAGAGATAAAGAATTAAAAGTAAATAAAATCTTATATTTTCACTTTTTTGAGTGATGGAGGAAGATGTATAATTATTATACTTTTTAAAAATATTTCAATACAAAACTTAAATACATTATTCAAATATTTATATTAATTAATTAATTTAATATCAATTATATATAGAGAGAAGATGTTGAACATAATCAAATATTTCAATACATAAAGAAAATAATATATTAAACTAAAAGATGTACAATTCATTAATAATAATAAATAATAAAATTCAATTCAATGTGGTTTTATAATTTATAAGTAACAAAATTTACAACCCACTATGAAGGAGATGTGTAAGTATGCGAGGTCTCTAATAAAAAGAAAAATTAATAATAATAATATTGACCCAAAAAAAAAAACTACAATACAAATCAACACAAAGAATGAAAATCATGTTCCAAAATCTTTTAATATTTCTTTTAATTAAATATCTGTAAAATACATCTTTAAAGGAAAAACCATATCCTATGGATATATTAAAATCTTTAAATATGTAAATATTTCCACGCCAAAATTGTAATATTTGAAAATATTAATATGATATAGTTTTATTATACATTTTGTTATCGTACCATGTAAAAAACATCAATAAACCTAATATTAATATTATTAAATTTAATAACTTTGGATTAGTAATTTGAGGAAAGATTTGCATCTTGAGGTATTTGATCTCCGAGGGCATGATAAATCTAGGATTAGATGGATCTAGGTTGGTAATGTCCATACCTATGTTCCGTTAAATATTTCAATGTTGTATATATTATATATGGTTACAAAAATAATATGTGTGTGTGTGTGAGAGAGAGAGAATTGGAGGAGAAAAATGTTGTTATCTTTCCCACTGAAGTTCAAATCCTCGTAAATGACATGATGAGCTATGGTTTCAAGTCTAGTAAACTCTTAAGTAAGTATACCTATGGGCTAGGCTCGTATAAACAACCTAATTCTAGCTCTCAGCTTAATGGAAGGCAATTTTTTTTCCTTGAAACTATATATAAACTATAAAAATAAATGTTTATGGTTAAAACATTTTAGTTGGTCTCACTTAGTATTTTTGTATATTAAATTTTTTTGAAGTTGTATTTAGAATATTAAGCAATAATTGTCATTACAATGTAATTTTTCTTGAGTAGATATATTATTAAATATTAGGTGATTGTATAACTCTATTATTTTTAAGTATTTTTAGTAGAAATCATTGTTGTTTTCATGCCAATAGTTTTCTTACAAGGCCTTCTAGATAATTTTCATCAAGCATTTTTTTCAAAATAAATACCTTTATCCACTCTTTGAAATTTCATTATAGAATGGTATGACTTTTTTTTTTTTTTTTCAAATGCTCATTGTTTATCTCATTTTTTATCATATTATTGTTCATCTTACTTTTGTATGCAGACATGGTATATGGTTTGGCATAGATATTGTGCAGTAAAAAAAATAACAGAAATGTGACTATATTAAACTTTTCCCATTCAAGGCAGTTTGTATGCAGACATGGTATATAGTTGACATAAGTATCCTATTGTCAAAAAAAACAACAAAATTGTGATTATACTAATTATTTCTAGCTTGGTACCATCCTATTCCAAAAAAATATATAATAAAAATTATTTTCCATATTTAGATAATACGCCTATCTATTTTAAAAATATTTTCCATATTTAGATAATATGCCTATCTATTTTAAAATGTCATGTCTAACAATGCCTATATCCATATATCTATTAAATGGTTGATTTGTAATTAATTTTTTCCCCTTTTTTAGTTGTGAAGGTGGGTTCTACATAGCAACATAAATTTTCCCATAGTGCACGTTTCCTCTTCTATATTTCTAAAATTTATTCTTAGATTTTTTTTTTGGGTTATTTAAAGTTGTTTTTGGATTTTGGGGTCGAACCTTATTGCCATTGGCTCTTGGTTTAGTTGTTGAGTTGATGACATCACATCACCCTTCTTCTGGTGTCTTATTCGAGGTCAGGACATATCCTAGTGGGTTCTAGACCTCCATTCAGATGAGTTGAGCATGCCCCGTGTCTCATCTCACTGGTATTTGGGTTGCACATTTGGCTGAGTGGGAGGGCACATGGTAAAGGTGTTGTTGTTTTTTGGGGTCATGCTCGCAACAGGTCTATTTGCAAGATAGGTTGTGTGGCATTCGAGGTGATAATGCATCACCAATGTGGGCAGGTAAGAAAAGGTACTGGTGGGAGGGGACAACATGGTGGACACATTTTGGCTGACCTTAGCCATGTTCAGGCTATTAATCCTAACCTAGCCCAACCACCTAGATATGAGGAGAACCCCCCCGCTTCCCCCCCCCCACTACGAATAACTTTGGAAGCCAACTCCAACACATAACTTTTGTCTTGGAGTAGCTCAATCGGGATCATTATGAAGACAAAGATGTGGTCATCAGCTTCGTGAATGACCTCTAGCAAAATCAATGGTATATAAAAGATTGGTTGGCCACCATGTAGTGGGGGAAATAATATCTATAAGATAAATTGGACCGCTATGAAGGAAGGTTAGCCCATATGGAGAAGAATGTTCATTGTGACTTCAGAACTCCACCTTCGCCTGGCTCTGGACCAGACCATCCTACTCCGATCAATTCCTTCGATTCCTAATCGTCATTGGTTGCATTTTGATTTTGAAGGTCTTCTAGTATCACTTACCTTGTTTTTTTGGTTAATGAGGTTGTTTTGGCAATTGGCTATTTTTCTTGGGAGTCACGTACTAGCCAATAAATCTGGTAAGAGTGAAGCTGGTAGGATTTTGAGAAAATGTAATCAAAGATGTAACCTTTTGGTATAATAGAAGCTCTTCGACTTACAAAAGAAAAAAGAAAAAAATTATATATAATATATATATATATATATATATATATTATATATATATATATATATATATTATATATATATATAAACATCCATAAATAAAAAATTTCACCCATATAACATAGTCTAAACAAGCGATGATGATTTTTCCTGAAAAAAATGGTTTTTTTTTGGCATGATTTTGATGAAATCCAGTGGAGCTTTTTGGGAATCTAGACTACAACTATCAAGTTCAGAATTTTAGGTGCTTCGAAGATTCTTGAGGTTGTTGAATCCATTTCCACCATTAAAAAAATTGATAAAACACTCCTAGTGTCATATTTTTTGAAAAAAATCACCTGATTTCGACAAGAAAATTGTCGCATGCTTAGATAAGTCCTCAAGTAAAATATTTCAATATCAACTATGTATATATTATATGTAGTTTAAAAAAAATCAAAAAAATATTTTTAATGGTCAAAACATTTCAAGCAGTCTTACTTACATTTTGACCCGCCATTTTACATTTTGACCTGTTTTCAGGTATATATTTTCCATCGATTTTGTCTAAATCCTGCAACGATTTGTTAGAGTTGTAAGTTTAAGTTGTGTAATCTACATAATCCAAGTACACAATGGGATTTTCAAGTAGTTTAATCCATTTATGTATTAAAAAAATTATAATATTACATTATACTATTTTATAAATACCAGTATATATCCATCATCTAGCAACCGTTGATACAGATCAAATGTCTTGGTGCAAATCTTTTAAATGCAAATAATGTGGTCTTTAAGAGTTTGATCATTGTAGCTATTTATATTTATATATATTATATTATATATATTATATTAATATATAATATATATATATATTATATATATATATATATTCTATATATATATATTATTTGAATTGCATTTTTGAATGCACAAATGGATTCAAAGACTTAAAAATCTCACTGGGCGCTTGGATTGTGTAAACTACACAACTTAAACTTACAACTCTAACAAATCTTTGTTGGATTTGAGACTATATATATATATATGATCAAATCTCTCAAAGTAAATTTTTTTTTTGCATTTAAAAGTTGTTTGCATTTTAAGAAATTTGGTTCCCTCGCGGGGCTTGCTAGATCCGTGGTTAAGATAGATCTATAATAGTTGATATTACAACTTAGTTGGAAGGAGACATGACAAAAATATTTCACTTTCACTCTTCCTCATAAATAAAATATTTCAATATCCATGTGAAATAACATAATTTTATATGAACTTTAGAAAGAGATAAAGCAATTAAAAGTAAATAAAATCTTATATTTCAATTTTTTGAATGATTGAGGAAGATGTATAATTATTATACTTTTAAAAAATATTTCAATACAAAACTTAAATAAATTATTGAATATTCATATTAATTAATTTCAATATAAATATCTATAGAGAGACAGGATGTTGAACAGTAACATATTTCAATACATAGGCGGATTTATTAAACTAAAAATGTACAATTATTTAATTAATATCTCATATTTGAATCATAATATTAATATTAAAAATTCAATGTGGTTCCTAATAAGTATGTCAGTCTCCAATAAAATTAATATATAATAAAAATAAATATAATGTTGACCCAAAGAACGAACAATAATCATATAGATAAATTAACGTACATACATTCACTAAAAAATGAACCATGCTCCAAACTTTTTATAACTCTTTATTTAAATATTGTTACATGGCATCTTTAAAGGAGAAAACCATATCCTATGTTATTAAAATCTTTAAGGCTTAATATTTTCCGGCCAAGTTGTAATATTTGAACATTATTAATTTTGATTGTCTGTTATGCATATTTTGTCATGCAGGAAAAAATCATTTATATATCTTATTTATTAAATCTAGTATTATTTACTTTTCGGTCAAAAACACTCATTGTATTATCATAGCATAAGTGTCAACAAAATACGTCACCCCTGCAGCAAAATACAATGTCACAGACTTAAGACTTGGCACAAGCCTTGCTCTAAGCAATAGGAAGTCTGAAGAGAAGCCAAGACAACAGGTGTCTTTGGTTATTGCCGACACAAAATGAACAAAATTACATGTCTCAGAATTACACATTAAGGAGGGGGATTGGGAGGAAACACGAGAGGGGTGCCAAAGAGAGCAACCCGTTCATTCATATGGTAATCAATGTGTTCCACCCAAATATCTAGGGCGCGAAGATGGTCATTTATGCGTTGGAGCTGATGTTGAAGACCTTCCACAGAGTCCAGGGTCTCATTCTGCATATGTTGGAGGTAATTGATATAAGCAACCAATTTGTTCATGTCCTCGTACCTCTGCTTCCTCAGTGTATCAATGTTGAGTTGTATGTTATTCAATTGCGTTGCGATGGAATCCAAGGTGACCGAAGTTTCTACATGGCCCGGGGAGTGGGCTGGTGACCAGGCCATATCCGCAACAGAGTGGCGGTTCTTAGTCAACTCAGAGTCTGAGCTAGGCTCTCCATGCTGTTCGAGTTCATCCATATGTGGGCCAATACCCCCCCTGCAAGCACGCCATCACTGTCAAGGCATGCTATCAACACCACTACCACCGGCCACACTGCCATGGGAAGTGTACTTCCTAACGAGAGAAACACACCACGAAATACTAAATTGACAATATTGAAGTAAAACTCCACTTACTATACCAGAGCCATTGGACAATATTTTCCAATTAAGACAGAGCCCGAAGTCCCGAGAACCCACACCATAACCACGAGCAATAAAGAAGTAGGAAGGCATGCCACAGGTCCTGGGGTCTGCAGAGCTCATACAACCCTAGAGATGGAACTTAGAGTTACTCTCCCCAGCAAACTAACGAACTAGTGAAGCTTCCTCGAACCAACGATAGAGCCAAACTAAGGAAAACTTTGTGTGTTCTCCCGACCCACGCAATCCAGGCCTGAAACTAAATAACTCATCACACAGGACAGATAAATATTCCCCTATATCCCATGGCCATACTTGATGCAGGTGACAATTCCCATCCAAGCCGCATTTAACGGTCTCGTCCTGTTCTACTGCCCTAAGCCACAACCTGAGCCGTGGCATAAGCAAACCACACCTCGTTCTCTCTCGGCCCTCTCTCCTCATCGCCCAACACCTGTGAATGAACTCCTACATGTCCTTGTGCGATATTAAACATAGCTTGTAGGGAGTGGGGTACGATTTCCCAATGCTATTCATTGTATACACGTGGTGTGTTGAAGCCCCTTTGGATCCACGATTCAAGGCACCGCCAAATGGCCCCCTAAATGATCACCCCCATTGGGGATTAAATCTAATATTAATATTAATATTATTAAATTTAATATCTTTGGATTAATAGTTCAAGGAAAGGTTTCCATCTTGAGGGATTTGATTTCTCTCGGTGCACGATAGATCCAGAGTTAGATGGATCTAAG
Organism: Pinus taeda; assembly: GCA_000404065.3. NCBI lineage: Eukaryota > Viridiplantae > Streptophyta > Pinopsida > Pinales > Pinaceae > Pinus > Pinus taeda. The sequence goes on from APFE031300750.1 coordinate 55,534, forward strand.
CTAGTAATGCCCATACCCATGTTCAATAAAATATTTCAATGTTGTATATATTATATATGGTTAAAAAAATAATATGTATGCTTGAGAGAATTGGAAGAGGAAAATATTTGTTATCTTTCCCACTAAGGTTCAAATCTAGGTAAATGACATGATAAACTCTAGCCCTTGGCTATAGGGAAGCAAAATTTTCCTTAAAATTATATATAAATTGAAAAAACAAATGTTTATGGTTAAAACATTTTACGTGGTCTCACTATAAGATTTTATTATATTAAATTTTTTTTTTTTAAGTTGTATGTTTATGGTTAAAACGTTTTACATGGTCTCACTATAGGATTTTCTTATATTCAATTTTTTTGAAGTTGTATTTAGGATATTAGGCAATAGTTGTCATTATAATTAGTGTTTTTACTTTAGCATATATTAAATATTAGGTAATTGTATAAGTATATTTATTTTTAAGTATTTCTAGTAAAATCCATTGTTGTTTTCAAGCCCATAGTTTTTTTACAAGATCTTCTAGATAATTTTCATCAAATTTTTTTTCCAAAATAAATACCTTTATCCACTGTTTAAAATGCTCATTGTTCATCTCATTTTTTATCATCTTAATGTTAATCTTACTTTTGTACGCAGACATGGTATATGGTTGGCATAAATATCGTACAGTAAAAAAAACAACAAAAATGCGACTATACTAAACTTTTCCCATTCAAGGCAGTTTGGAAGCATCATGTTGTCAAAAAACGACATAAATGTTACTATACTGAAATTTTCCAGCTTGGTACCATCCTATCTCAAGAAAATAAATAATCAAGAATATTTTCTATGATTAAATAATATGCTTATCTATTTTAGAAATATTTTCCATATTTAAATAATATGCCTATCTATTTTAAAATGTCATGTCTAACGATGCTTATATCTATATATCTATTACATGTATGATTTGTAATTAATTTTGTTTTATTTCTTACAGGGATGATTTGTAACTTGTAATTGTTTTTTCTTTTTTAGTTGTGAAGGTGGATTCTACATATTAACATAACATAAATTTTCGGAGAGTGCATATTCCCTCTTTTATATTTCTAAATATATTTTTATAATTTTTTTAGGTTATTCAAAGTTCTTCTAAGTTGTTATAGCTTTTTTGATTGGGGTGTGAGGTAATTTATAGTCTTTTTCGGGGCTTTCAACAATGGTGATATAACGAGGGACAGAGCGAAAGAAAGGACGGCTCCTGCCAAGGCCTTGCATGCTTGATCATGATGGAGGGGTGGCATATAGTGCGGGGAGTTTAATGTGGGAGAGATACGACACATGGTTCATAACCTCCAGATGGTGAGGTGCGTAGCCTAATTCGTGCATTTGCTTTGTGTTGTAGATTGGTTTCATGCATTAAGCGGAGGTGCCTAGATCTTTATTCTTTGGTGGCAAGCTCGATAGGGAGGTTCAGTTCACAAGATAACACCGACCTCGGGTTCATGGCAATGGTAGTCGGGTATGCAATGTTTCTTTTCTCCCCTCCTCACTCGTGACAAACTCTATTTCTGACTCTTGCATGCAAGGTAGTCAACCCCTCCTACAATTTGCTTACTGAGCAATCTGGAATTGCCTGCTCGGCAAGCGAGCATGTTTTTATGGCTAATTTGTATATTGTGTTAGATGTTTCTATGCTAATGTCCATCTTATATGGTATCTTATTGCTTCGAATTTGAATGTATGGAACAATTTGGGTCAATTGTCTCTTATGGAAGGACTGTCTACCCGATAGAAATGGTTTTCTTTTTGTTTTGACGGAATGGATTGTGAAAGTCTCTTCTATTTCGTAATCTCTAGTCTTTTTATAGTTCTGGTGTGTTTATCTCTGGGAATTGGCTCGAGGATCCAGTATGTTGCACCTCCCTTTGAAGGAGACAAACTATCCTTGGTTTGTATATGTCAAGTGATCTTTATGAGCACAAGGTACTAGTGATTGGCAACGAGTGGTGTTAGTGGTTCACACTCTCGACTTGTTATGTTTTTGCACGGCCCATGCCTAATGTAATTCACTTCTTTCTCTTTTCCTCTATATATGTGTCAGGCCTTATTTAGTTGGGGGTTCCACTCAACTCTAGTATTTTGGTGGATTGTGGCTTGGTCAGTTTGGATGGAAGGGTATACTGTGTTTGATTGGTGGTTGATAGATATGGCTCGACATTCTCCAGTTGTTAGTCTGTTGGCAATTGGGGGTCAGATTCACAGTCGAAAGGCTAGGAATAAAGGTGGACGAGGCTCCTCCTCGTTGTAGCCACCAAGACAGAGTGGTAGAAAGTTTGATGCCCAACTTATCAATGCAACGACCCAAGCTTATAATACAGATACTACTACTCAGGTAATTTGATTGCATCCTGGGAGGCAGATCTCAACCAGCATGCTAAGAATGAAGTGCAGCTTGAGGATTGGCATTTATTGTTTCCTGATCTCGGCCATACCCGAGGTAGGCTCACTCAATATAAACATACAGTGCACCTTTACTAGATGATGTAGAGTATTGTGACCCGAGCTATTATGAATTCTGCAGGTTCCATTAAGACTGACCCCGATTTCCAGGAAATTCAGAAAGAATTTCAACTTATCCAATTTCTATAGGTTCCATTAAGACTGACCCTAGTTTCCAGGAAATTAAGAAAGAATTTCAACTTGTCCAATTTCAAATACAACAGCAGAATGTTTGTCTTGGTCATATTGAGAAGCACATTCCATGCTTTCCTTAATTAGAATTACCAGGTTTTAGTGTTAAGGACCTAGCCTCAGTGGAGTCCTCTAATGAGTAGTAGCGAGCAACTTCCTTTTTGTTTATTTTGATGCTGTATATGTCGGTTAGTACTACTTATGTTAGCATGTTAGGGGTGA